>KE152124.1:124113-136929 GCA_000411095.1 Aethionema arabicum | reverse complement strand
ATATATAATTTACTTATTTTGATTTTCTATTTGAGTTCATAAAATCTGGAACTTGGTAGTTTATAAAAAAAAAGGTTAATATTACACAAATTATAATAAAGGTTTGGGCTCAATAATCTTATCTCGTGGGCTCAGTATTCTTCTCACGTGGGCTAACGTGTAATAAAAAATCTTCTCACGTAGGCTCAAATGCTTTCTTTTGTTAGGCCCATAAGTTTCTTCGGTTAGGTACTTGCTGTACCGATTAAACCGGTTGGGTCAATAGAACCATTTTCGCCGTTTCGTTTATATTCAAACTAGTATTTTACCCCTGCTATGCAGGGGAAATTTCTTTATGATCATTTAGAGTAAACAAATTCACCTAGATTGGTTTTTCTATATTTACATATTTTAAAAAAAGTATGTTTAATTGTCATTAATAAAAAAAATCGTTGATAATTTGTTTTTTATTATATTATATTGTGTAATTATGTAGTGATCACACGTAGAGTTTAAATAATGTGTGTTTTAAATAATTTGTTTTCTTATTAAATTAACAATTAAGTAATATTTTTCATGAAATTATTTTAAAATAAAATATAATAAGCATTAGTTGAATAAAAACTAATGTTGTCAAAATTTGAAAATTTAAAATTTAACTTTTTTTCCTTATTTAAAATTTAAACTTTTTTTTTTCTTATTTGGAATTTAACTTATGAACACTAACATACAAGATACAAGCTATTTATATACAAACTATTATTTTTCAATAATCAGAATTATACATTTNTAAATCTTATAGAAAATATATTTTCGTGCTAATGCACGGGCATATCTAGTCATATATATATATATATATATATATTCATATATGATATAATTTTTAACGGAAAAAATGTTTATTTTATTCTTGAACTATTTGCAATGATTAGATATTCACTTTTATTTTTCAATTTTGTGTTAACTGTTCAAAATCGTGATTAAAAAAATTAACTCTTAAATAGAGAAATACGTTGTTAACTTTAATCTCTAAATCTAATGATCATGATTTAATTTAGGAATGAAAAATAAGATCATATTTATAAATTAAAGTTAAAGACGTCTTTCTTTGTTTAACGGTTAACTTTTTTAATCACAATTTTGAGCCGTCAACACAAAATCGAAAAATAAAAGTGAACAACTAGTATTTGGGAAATTAAAATAGTTTAGAAATAAAATAAGTATTCTCCCATATGTGGATTAGATGGGAAAATGCTTATTATTGTAAATAGTTCACGATTAAATTAACACTAGATTTTAACACAACATCTTGGGTTTTAGGTGAAACCCTTATTAATGTAATTATAGTAACACTTTATTTTTTACATTTTGAATCTTGTTTTTTATTTTATGTACAAACTAGTATTTTACCCCTGCTATGCAGGGGAAATTTCTTTATGATCATTTAGAGTAAACAAATTCACCTAGATTGGTTTTTCTATATTTACATATTTTAAAAAAAGTATGTTTAATTGTCATTAATAAAAAAAATCGTTGATAATTTATTTTTTATTATATTATACTGTGTAATTATGTAGTGATCACACGTAGAGTTTAAATAATGTGTGTTTTAAATAATTTGTTTTCTTATTAAATTAACAATTAAGTAATATTTTTCATGAAATTATTTTAAAATAAAATATAATAAGCATTAGTTGAATAAAAACTAATGTTGTCAAAATTTGAAAATTTAAAATTTAACTTTTTTTCCTTATTTAAAATTTAAACTTTTTTTTTTCTTATTTGGAATTTAACTTATGAACACTAACATACAAGATACAAGCTATTTATATACAAACTATTATTTTTCAATAATCAGAATTATACATTTTTTTTATCAAAACTAATAACAAAATATAAAATAAAATTTTAAAATTATCAGTTAACTAATTAAAAAATATTTAACAAAAAATTTATCTAAATATGAAGAAAAGGATACCAAAATTACTTTGGGACATCATATACCAAGTAATTATAAGTTTTTTAATTTGATACATAAAAATTGTGCGAAAAACTTAAAACTCAAAATAATTTAAAACTAAATAATATTGGAAAAATTTAATTATGAAGATGTGAGAGTTAAAACTAATTCTATTTTATTTTATGTCAAAATTAATGCAACACATTTTTTTTTGACAAATCAAATATCCATTTTTTTAGGAAACTCAAATACAAGCACTGAAAAAATATTATACTGAAAAAAAAAATACAATAATAAGAGAAAACAAAAAAATTAACTAACGTTCTTTGGTTACCTTTTATTTGGGATATTTTTATTCCCTATTTCTCACCACCATCTTATGCACCTTCATAGAAACAAAAGAAATAATCACTTAAAAGCATTCTAAATTTCGCAAAAGCTAATAACTTTATTTATTAGTTTATTTATTTAAAAAATAGTTGTTTTCGACTAAAAATGAAAATCACAATGTAACATTTACTTTTCGTTGATTGTGATTATATTCTACCTCCATTGCAAGCAAAAATTAAATTATAAATAAATAAATAAATGATTTAAAATCACACAATTTTCAATTTGAAAAAAAACCANATAAATAAATGATTTAAAATCACACAATTTTCAATTTGAAAAAAAACCAACAATTGTTTTACTTGATGAACCTCCATTATACTTGTCTTCTAAAAAAGAAGAAACTTTCTAAAAACAAGTTTTAAGAGAATTTGAAGGAAAATCTTTGAGGAATTACCTAAAATGTTCTAATTTAAACATTTTTTTGTAAATGTGTTATTTTTGTAGGGTTTACCAATTATACCATTGGGTCTATTGTTATGATATTTTTGCAAAAAATGTTTGAATGGAGAAATTTTCTAAAAATCAATTATGTAAAATGTCCTAATTGAATACATTTTTGCAAATTTTTCATAAAGTGTGAGAGTATACCACTTATAATGTTGGGTATAATGTTTGGACATTTTTGTAAAAAAATGCATGATTAGGGCATTTTTGCAAAAAATGCATGATTAAGGCTTGAATGAGGGCATTTTTGCAAGAATAATAAGATTTTTCTTTTTAATTCTCTTAGGTTTAAGTGTAAAAAATAAATGTACGTTTATCGGTCGTGTTAAGCCGTTTTTTCGTCTGTTGAAGCGATTAAGAAAATAATGGGCATATAAAAAGATTAAAAATAAATATTTAAATAAAAAAATAACTGCTTAACTAAAATTATGCATAAAAGTTATTTAAATCAAATAAAAATGGGAGATTTGTAAAAATGACATTTTAATAGGCGTTTTTGTAAAAATGACATTTTAATAGGCATTTTTGTACAAATGACAATTAAATGATATTTTTTACAAAAATGTCACTTTGAATTACCTAATTGGACAACAATACCCATTTCATATCATTTAATTATTAAAATTATTATTTAATTATATAATAACTTCTATTATAAATATTATATTTATCTTTTAATAAAATAACAATAATAATAATTATTATAATTATTAAAACTATGANTAGATGAGTAGTTATCTTTTTAATATATTTTTAAATTCACTTGTGGGCTGATAAACTTAAATTTGTTGGAAAAAAGAAATAATATACTAAAAAAGGAATAATATATTACAAAAATCATCTAAATCGTGATTAGATGAGTAGTTATCTTTTTAATATATTTTTAAATTCACTTGTGGGCTGATAAACTTAAATTTGTTGGAAAAAAGAAATAATATACTAAAAAAGGAATAATATATTACAAAAATCAGCAACAAAAAAAATAAAGAAAAGAAAAATTAAATTGAAAAAATAAAGGAGATGACACGTTAGTGAAAAACCTACGTGTCAGAAGGAAACCTACGTGTCAGAAGGAAAGTGCTTATCTTTTTCTCTTTCTCCACTTCTGCTTTATAAGTATAACGATTCAAGTTTTGCTTTACATCGACTTTGATATTTTTAGTTTTACTTCTTTTTCCATGGATTTTCTTGCGTAAAGCTTTCTATGGATTTTCTGCTGAAGAATATTGCTAATAATTCTCTTTACGCTGAAATACGGTCAAGGTATAGCCGGATAGGCATTACATTCTTTGATTATTGTTCTAAGTTTCTTTGCGTTTACCCTTTCTAGGGCTATTTAGCGTGCTACTGCATTTGCTTTTATTCATGTCGGAACTGAAGATGTGGAGGTTTTTGGAATCTCAAAGCTGTAGCTTCATTAGGGATTGCGAAAATGGTAATTTGTTTCTAATTTCAAAATAGAGGTTGATGCCGATTTGTGCGAGCATGTCTGCTTTCTTAGATGTTTGATTTTTGTGAATTGAACCAAAAATAATTTCCAGAGCTTGGATGTGTCGAGTAGCGGTGATCGCTAGTTGACAGGCTACTGAACAAAGCTGAAATGAATCAAGGTTCTGCAAAAGAGGAGCAATTCTTTTATTACTTTGATGACTTTGGCGTATATCATAATTTTTCTTCAGTTAGATTCTTCTGTTGCTCTAAGAAATTGAATGCGGACTTGTTTACTAAAGCTTCACTCTTGAGCTACTAAAAGACTTCATATGGTAGTGTTCAATTCAAGCTTTGAGAAGGGCTAATTATTAGGCAAAGTTTGAAAATGGTTGGCTAGGTTGAAGCTGAAGTCCATTTTCTGATTGTTGATAGCTAAGGTAGAAAGTTATCTACTAAAGTCACTGGACTGAAAGATCTATGCCTGATTTGTTTATTTCCTTGGTACTAATCTTTTAAGCGTTTTTGTTGTATAAACTGCGCAGTTATGGAGCTTGGCCAGAATTTTAGCTATTGAGTCCCGGTTAATACTACATCAAAGACATGTTTGCCACACCAGGGATCCCTGTGAAAATTAACTAGGCATTATACTATACTAGATAGCTAAATCTAATAGGTACTTGGTCTTTAAAAAGATTAAGTTTGTTGGCTCTTTCTGGGTGAGGCTTGAGTATGTTTAAACGAAAGTGACGTTGAGTTGACTTTTTCTGCACAAAAAGATCGCAGCAAAAGAAGGATTCCATCATATAGGTTTTTGTTTTGTGTTCTGGCTTGCTCTAGGCATTTCTTAGACGCATCATTTTACAGTAACCAACCCTGGATTGGGAAAGGTTCACAGCTTTCCAGCTGAATTTATCAAATTTTATAAACCATGTCAGCCTAAGTGGATAACCAGTCTGCAACGGAAAACGCTGATTATAAAATTGTCAAGTTGAAAGTTTCTTGCAATTTTTTAATGAATTACCGACACATATATCTGTATTTAAATAATATATATATATATATATACATTAGGATTAATAGGCATGACTTAGCCATTTGATTTTCCTATTGAACTAGTTGATGATGTCTTCTCTAGCCGTTGTAGTCTATACAAGGGAACAGCAGATACAGTTTCACCCAGGAAAGTCAATCTTCATAAGGGAAATTTCAATGTAGAAAATATATATTAAATAACCTTGTTGACAGTTTCTTATTATAGTTTCTTTCTGGTATGTTTTTTAAACTCATTAGATCATTGTCATCATGAAGTTTCCCTTACCAGCAGTACTCTTATGGATCTGATTATATATGACGACCAGAGACTATTCTCCCAAGAATTTCTTGGATATTCTTCTGGTAAATCATTCATGTAAGATCGTATCCAATATCTTTTTTTCTGAATGTGAATTCATCAAGCTGTTCTAATGTATGTTTCTGTGTGCAATAACAGACTTAAGTATGCTTTGTGTTTCTTTTTATAGGTATCGTGATGAGTTCAAGAATACACAGATCAGTATTCCTGGTGACATTTTGTTGCCTTCTGTTTTATGCAGTTGCTTCAAAAACAGATCCTTCAGAAGGTGATCTCATTTTTTCACCATAAAAACTGAACTTGATAAGCTTACAGACACATGATCATGAGAATACAGTGATACAAATGAAGAGAATGCCTCTTTGCATTCTCAACTTGATCACTATTTTACTGGCGCCAATTTTTACCCAAATCTTGTATTTCACTATACAACAAGGTGACTGTTATCCAGAAGTTTGCTAATATTTTCTAACATTTTTCAGTAAATGCTTTACGAGCAATCAAAAGGCAGCTAATTGATCCTCTGAGAAATTTAAGTAACTGGGAAAAGGGTGACCCGTGCAAATCAAAGTGGGCTGGAATAGTATGCTACCCTAGCTCACTTGATGATGGTCACTTGCACGTCCAGGAGCTGTAAGTTGCTCTTGTATTACCATTTGGCACATTTCTTTTCGCCTTTTTGATCGTTTCCTTGTTCCTGCAAAGGTGGATAGTTGTTCTGGTGTCAGTTTGGTTAGGACTATGCTGAAAAAATTATGCATTTCCATACTTACACCTCGGTTCATTTATATATTGTGATGCAGTCTATTGATGAGGCAGAATTTATCTGGAAAGCTCGCTCCTGAAGTTGGCCAGTTATCATATCTCCAAATACTGTACGATGCAGAGTTTAATGAAGTGTTTTATTTGGTTTGTCTGATCGGTTTTTGATTGGTTTCATACTTACTGTTACTTATTTTCTCTGGGATTACTTGTTGAAGTAATGTGATGTGGAACAACCTGACTGGACAGATTCCGTCGGAGATAGGAGAAATTTCTTCCTTGACACTCCTGTAAGTTGGATACCATAATTTCGAATCTTGTTTTCGTTTCTTTAAATGACTCTTTGCAACTTATTTGGACAGACTGTTAAATGGGAACAAGTTCGTGGGAAGTTTACCTCCTGAACTCGGTAATCTCCAAAAGTTAATAAGACTTCAAGTAGATGAGAACAATATAACAGGTTCAATTCCACTTTCATTTCAAAACTTAACAAGCATAAAACATCTGTAAGTTTACCGTAAACTATAATTTTCTCCATAGTAGAATCTGCAACCATTCTTAGTTCATCCTGTACTCACACTTTGCCTTTTGTGTCTTCAGCCACTTAAACAATAATACAATAAGCGGAGAAATTCCTGTTGAGCTATCCAAATTGCCCAACCTTATTCACTTGTGAGTTTTTGTGTTTTTTTTTTTTTGTTATTCACAAAAACATTTAGAGTGTTTTAATGGAAGAAACCTCGTAGGATACTGGACAATAATAACATTACTGGGACTTTGCCACCAGAGTTAGCTCAATCACGCGCTTTGACCATAATGTATGTGCCTTCTACCATATATTATTCCATGGTTTCCCTATAACTGGAAGAGTATGATTTTTCAGTACACCTTTATGAATGTTTTGCAAAAGTTGCTAAGCTGGTGTTTCTCTTGAGAAGTCAGCTGGATAACAACAACCTCAAACGGTTCTAAGATTCCAGAGGCTTATGGAAAATTTTCCAATTTAGTCAAATTGTAAGATTTATTATCAGTTTCTATAATAAGTTTAAAACGAGTTTGTGCTTCTTGGCTATTCTGAACTTCTTTGCCCTAATCTTTTCAATTTGGTAGAAGTTTACGGAACTGTGGAGTGCAAGGATCAATTCCTGATTTTAGTGGGATTAAAAATCTTTCCTATTTGTAAGTGTGTATTCATGGTATCTGGGTAAATGTGTTGCCCTTGAATTCTAAGTACCTTATTTACGGAACTGTGTTTTACAGAGATCTAAGTTGGAACAACCTCACAGGAACTATACCAGAATCCAAGCTTTCAGACAAGATGACAACAATGTATGCATACTCCAAATCTTAGTACTCTACTTGTTTACTCAAATGAATAAGATCAGTTAGTCATTGATATTCGTTGCAGTGAACTATCTTATAACAATCTCACTGGATCTATACCACAAAGTTTCTCAGAGTTGGGATCACTTCAGTTACTGTATGTGAGCACTTTATCATTGGATTGAATTATCAGATTCATCATATTTGCTGCAGTCTTCCAGTCACCTGTTTGGAACTTTATAATACTTCTGTTTCATCCATCACAGCGCACTAGAGAACAACAGTTTATCTGGCTCTGTCCCAGTATCTATTTGGCAGAACAAGTCTTTTGATAGTAACAAGCTGATAGTGTATGATCTTTATTCTTGTTACTTTTCTACTTAATGGTGTCCCTAGTCTTTATACTTCAATTTCAGAGGCTGAAATCTCTTTGGAATGTAATTACAGTGATCTCAGGAACAACAACTTCTCTAATGCTACAGGAAACCTGATCACTCCGGAAAACGTTACCCTACTGTAAGTTACTTTGTTTCTAGTCTTTGAAGGTCAAGGATCACATGACTGTAGTAATTTCAAGCAGACTAAACATTCTGAAACTAAAACTTCAATGTCTTGCCTAGGGTCGGTCCTGAAATTTCGGGGCCCTAAAACAAAATAGAAAAAATAGAGGCCAATATTTAAGTCTCCAAAATCTTGGTGAGTTCTTAATTCGTCAAGATCCAGGCCTTGGAGGGTATTTAACNACTCGCCAAGGCCTAAGTCTTGGCGGGTATTTAACTCACCGAGACCCGAGTCTTGACAAGTATTTGACTCGCCAATTTCATGTCTTGAAGCTTATTTTTGTCACTTTTGGGGCCTCTGAATTTTTGGGGTCAAGGCTAATGTCTCATTGGGTATGAAAAGCCACAAAGCTAAACAACTTGCATTTTTTTCGATTTAGTTGTTAAGTTAGTATTGAGTTTCTTGTCTTAAACATATGTGATGAAAAACCCAAAATTTTAAACCACACAGCTGAACAGTATTTAGACTTTTAGTAGGTTTCTCTTGTTTGTTTCTACCTTGTTTTGTTATCTAAAGCTGTTTTCTTTGCTTTATGTGCATACAGTCTTCAAGGTAACTCAATATGCAAGCGTAGAAGTATACCGATCACTGAATATATCTGCGGAAATAAGGAGAAAACACCTAACAACACAAAGATTCCCTGCCCTAATGTGTCATGTTTATATGAGAACGTGCAAGTGTCACCTGGGATCTGCTTCTGTGTAGCACCTCTTTCGATTGATTATCGATTGAAAAGCCCAAGTTTCTCTTTCTTCACTCCATTTGTGGAAAAAAAGTTCAGGGAGCATCTAACCACGTCCCTCCATTTGCAAGACGAGCAGCTAGTAATTGATCGATTTGTTGATGAGAACAGGGTGCGTCTGAGGATGTACTTAAAGCTACTTCCTAATGGCGACTTCAAGTTTAACATGAGTGATGTATTACGCATTAGAGACATGTTTACATCATGGGGCTTTGGTAATAATGAACTTCTTGGACCTTATGACTTGCTGGACTTCCCTCTTCAAGGACCGTATGGTAAAGTTTTCAAACCAATCTTTAACAAATAGAATGGTCATGTTCGTTTTGCAGTTTTGGAGACAGCTTTGGTAAAACTTTATGTTCGTTTTGCTGTCGTTAAACCAGCGACTTGTTTTTTAGTCTTGTCGTTGAGTTATGTAGCTGAATGTTTCTTTACCTGACGCTCGTTGGCTACAATTCGGCTACATAACTCAGCTATAGAAAATTAAAGGTCTAAAATACCATAATCTCAAAATTAAACGCTAAAATTTTTAGCTGTCTAAATTTTAAATCGCTCGTAGCCTAGACATGTTGTTGATCTAGCAACAGGTAAATGAACATGAATTTGTAGCTGTTGCTTGACAACTAAACGAACATCATTTCTTGTCGCTTGTCGCGCTCTTGTCGCTGTTGCTCGTCGCTAGCGCCAGTGTAAATACCCATATCATTGTTTTCATTATCTTTTAACTATGGACTTTGTCTTTCTTCCTTCCATCAGATTATTCTAAGAGTGGCCCTAGCACAGCTGCATGGGTGGCTATAGTGGCAGGCTCTGTTGTCGTTGCTGCTGTATTATCTGCAACTGCAACATTTGTATATGTTAAAAAACGTTATTATAACTCCCATACACTTACCAGAAAACGTTACCGTAAGCAATTCAGCAGTGTCTCTCTATCAGTAATTCATCTTGTTTTCTGTCTGTTTACCATGAAACTAACGAGCGTTTGCTACGTTTTCCAGTGAGGTCAATATCTAAGGAAATTGATGGGGTGAAGAAATTCAGTTTTGCAGAGCTTGCAGATTCAACTAATGATTTTGATAGCTCTACAATAATCGGTAGAGGAAGCTACGGGAAGGTATACAAAGGCACTTTGGCAAACAAAACAGTAGTGGCCATTAAACGCGGCGAAGAAACATCTCTCCAGAGTGAGAAAGAGTTTCTAAATGAGATTGAGTTGCTGTCGAGGTTACATCACCGGAATCTTGTGTCACTGCTTGGTTATTGTGGCGACAACGGCGAACAGGTAGATCATATTATATACCTGAGTGATGATCTTATAACAATCTAAGAATTACTTAAACTACTCCGACTAAATTAAATTATTTAATCTCTTTCGTTAACTACTAAAATCTTCTAACTAGAGACAGTTAATTTCATGTCACACTCTCATATTCCAAACATAGAATATAACATGTGAAAGATTAACTGTAATTTAAAATGAGAATCAATACCTCCTTATAGGTAGGATAAAAGAAGAGATTTGTTTTCACTTGTGATGTCTGATAAAAATTCCACATATTTATTTGCACATTTCATGCAACCAATTTTGAATAGTCATTTCTCATTCATATGGAATTTGATGTTGAGATTCAAGGATACTATGTTATAGTACTCGTTATGATGTTTCCAACGATCACAAGAGGTCATTTCCAACAATGTAATTGCTCGAAAGAGTCACTGAAAAATCGCATAAAATCATTTTTAAGAGATGTTTTTTCGCTTGTCAAAATTAGATTCCAACAGCTTTCTATCTATGTTTTCTCTACTAATTTCATATATTCTTGCTGTTTTGTTCATGAGCAGATGCTGGTATATGAGTTTATGCCTAATGGCAATGTGCGTGATTGGCTTTCAGGCAAGATTTACTCTTCCAAATTTTCCAGCTACCGCTTTTTCATCGTTGCTAAAGTTTCAGTTTTTACATTTTCTTGCAGCTACAGCTTCGGAAACATTGAGCTTTAACATGAGGGCTCATGTGGCTCTAGGTTCAGCTAAAGGGATTCTGTATCTTCACACTGACGCAGACCCTCCTGTTATTCACCGGGATATCAAAACCAGCAACATACTCTTAGATGACAAACTTCGTGCTAAAGTTGCTGATTTTGGACTGTCGCGGTTAGCTCCTGCTCTTGAAGGAGATGGTGAGCCCGGCCATGTATCAACTGTGGTGAGAGGAACACCGGTTAGTTCCAAACTCACATACTAAATCTTTATGTCTGATATGAAAGCTTATGTGTGAGATTTGAGACAACAATATGGTTAATATGTGCAGGGATATTTGGATCCAGAGTATTTTATGACCCGGCAGTTGACGTTGAAGAGTGATGTGTACAGTTTTGGAGTAGTGTTGCTTGAGCTTTTGACTGGAATGCATCCATACTTTGAGGGGAGTCATATTATCCGTGAGGTACTTTCTTCACTGAGAACAAAGCTAGATCTGTTAGATTGTAGAAGCAATTTAAATGGAAAACTAAACAATCTAGGAATTATATAAGCTTATATGAAAAAAATTAACAATTTAATCGTCAAAAAAAATAGTAGAATGAAATTGAATCTTTCTCCTTTACCTCAAAAGAGCCTTGTAATATCACAGTATTTAGCGTTTAGAATCTTGATAAAACTACACATTTTCTAATTAGGAATACTTAGTCAGAAGCTTTATGTATACTTACACATATTCATTTGTGTATTCCATACAACCAATTTTAGACATCTATTTTTCGCTAATAAAAACTCCGATTTTTACATTTGAAGACACTATGTTATAGTGCTTGTTACGATAATTTCATTACTCACAAGATGAGTTCATTTCCGACAACTGAGTTATCCAGAAAATCCACAAGAAAATCGCATAAACCCACTTCTCAATGTTGTCTTTTACGCATCAAAAATTGGATCTTTCAGTTATAATTATGTTTGAATGTGATCAGATAAAGATGGCAAACGAATACGGAACAGTTGCATCAATGGCGGACAGTAGAATGGGACAATGCTCAGCAGAGAAAGTGAAGAAGTTAGCAGAATTGGGTCTATGGTGTTGCGAGGATAGACCAGAAATGAGACCAACAATGTCAAAAGTAGTGAAGGAACTTGAAAGCATTTGTCAATCTGTAAAGGAAACAGATATGTTCTCAGAAACAACCAACTTGCTCTGCAACAAAACATCATCTTCGTCTTCTTCACCTTTCTCTTTACTTCCTGGAACTGGAAGTGATTTGGACAGTGGTTTTTTCCATACTATAAAACCTCGTTGACTCTAAGTGGCTTGTGTTTTTATAGTGTAGGAATGTTTAGTAAAGTGAAATTGAAACTTGTTTTGTTGTGCATATTTAACCTAACCATAGTAAAAATAAAGTCTTGACTAAGTTTTTTTTTTTAACGCAAAAGTCTAACAAGTTTAGAATATTCTATGCATTTTTCTTAAAATCTCAAAATATATAATGAGTTAAATAAATAGGAAAAAATAATCAATTTTACCTTTATTTATGAACTACCCATTATACCCTTTTCTAATTTAAAATAATTAATTTAATAAAAATACAAAATTAAAATAAACAAATACATTACCCAAAATACTTTTATTCCTATTTTTCCCTTTCTTCTTCCTCCACGATTTCTTCTTTTTCTTCTTCTTCGCCTTTTTCTTCTTCTTCTCTTTTTCTTTTTCTTCTTCTTCTTCTCCTATTTTTTCTTCTTTTATGTCGTCGTTTTTCGTGTTTTTCTACGAATCAAGGTGAGATATTCTATATTTTCGCGATTTTGCAAACTCAAATATCGTTTTAGATCTAGATCTAGGATTCTAGGTTATAAGTTTAGATTTCCAATTTGGAT
>KE152124.1:83171-108519 GCA_000411095.1 Aethionema arabicum | reverse complement strand
TATATATATATATATATATCAAATAGAAACACACAAAATGTAAAAAAATCGCGAGTGTTTGAAAAGTTTACATCAAGTTTGTCTTGTTATTTTATGGACAACGACATTGGACATCAACCGACCAAAGACAAAATCCTCAAAACAAGGATAAAACGTTAATTCTGTAGATTTCTTCTAGTAATTTAACAAACAAACAAACAAAATTAAAAAAGTTTTGATATATATTACATAATATTTTTGGTCTTTTTTTTTGTTTTTAACCACTTTTTTTTAACGACACATAATATTTTGGTCTAAAACTAGTATTTGACCATTGTTGTGACTGGTCCACATAAATGTAAATATATATTTTCTTTTTACAAAAAAAAAAACAATTCGAACTCGGATTAAAATATAATTTATAAACTTCCTTATTCTATAATCGACAAAATTGGAACTAATGACAATAGGTTAAAAGAAGATTCACTCTCCAACAAGACCATAATAGAGTGTTAAGAAATGAACCTTAAATATGTAATACACTTTATGGTTTTTAGATATATATTTTTTTGTAGGTTACACCATATATATTAAAAAAAAAAATATCTACTTGTAGGTTTTTTTTAAAAAATAGTCTATACAAAGCTGAATATATAAGAAAATCTATATATCCAAACTAAAAATAGACTAATATTTAAGATTTATTATAAAGCCGTGGAGAGATCTTCGATATAAAGTTATAAACCGCAAAAAAAAAAGTTAAAGGATTAGAGAGTTTTTAATCTTCAATTATTTCTATTCGTTAAAAATAATTTTAAAGATGAAAATGGTTTTAAATCTTAAACTTTGATAACCGCATTTTAAAAAAATGTAAAGTTAACCAGATTTTTTTAACTGAAGTTTCAAATTTACAATTAAAATTATAGTCTAATTAATTAACTCATATTAGATTACATGCTTTGGTTGAATTTAGAGAGTTGAGCTTAAAGTAGTGTTTATATTTAAATTTTGATTAAAAATCTTGTTATCAAAACTCAAGATTAAAAAAAAAATTGATGATTGAATGTTTCTTTACCAAATGAGAATAATTTAGGATTTAAAATACCATAATTCCAGAAATGAATTCAAACTAAGTTAAAATTATTAAATTATATACACTTTCACTTTTTACATTAATTTAAGAGGAAAAAAAACAAATAAAAATAATTTATATCACCTTGAAATCAAAGTTTTTCGATAAGTCTTCCTCTAGAAGATTAGGTTAAGAAGAGTTGAAATTATTCAACGATAAGCATCAGTTATCTTCTTCACTAAATGTTCAATTAAATATTAAAATTACATATATTAAGCGTGCTAAATACTAAATATTAAATCCTTAATTAAGATACAATTAACGAATTATAAAAATAATACTAATTCATGAGCACACTAAATATGACCAGAAAACGACACAGATTCTTTTGTTTCCATTTTAAGATAATTAATCTGACACATTGCTCAAAAAAACAATCCTTACATTTAATGACTTACTTAACCTTTTTTTTCTCAAAACAGAATAGTATAAAAAAGGTAATTTACTTTGTACAGTATCTACAGTTTAATTTAAGGCTCTATACTGTATACAAACACACATATATATATATATATATAATTATAAAGTAAATGAATTCTTTTTAAGTGAAATAAAATGTTTTTTTTAATATATTCCCCTTGATTTATGGGTGTCAACTGTCAAGACGTTGAGGAGTTCACTTGAGGAATCCAAAGACATCTCTAAATGCTTTCGCCTACACACATCATCATCATCATCATCATGAATCGATGATCATCATCATCAATTCATCATCATCATCATCGTTGTTGTTTGATTTACATTATGTTATATCTTTTCTTACTGATTTTACGTTTTGGTACTTTATTGGAAATAAAGCTTGATATACAGTATGTATATCTTTTCATACTCTTTCCGTTTTAAATTACTTTTTTGTAACAAATTATTTTTTTGTAACAAATTACTTTTTTTAATAAATTCATATTATTTAATAAATTATTTTAAGATTATATATATACGCACACATCATTATTATGATTATATTTGAATGAGAAAATATTTCTCTTGTAATTATAATTATAGAGGTAATTTTGTAAAATAAATTTTAATTTAAAAAAACAATAAAAAAACTAATTGTACAAGGTATACTGTTTTGTAAATTTTAAAATCTTTATCAGGAACAAAGAAAAAATTAATGGAATTTCAAAATACTAAAAAAATCAGTGTTACAGATTGTTTGAGGCTTTTATGACTCTTACTTTAAATCAGAATGTTTAAAATCTAAATTTATCCAATCAGATTTTCAATAAGAATGTCTAAAACTTAAATTTATCCAATCAGATTTTAAGTAAAAGTTTTTAAAATCTAAATTTATCCAAGCAGGTTTTTACTACTGATTTTTTTTAACGGTCTAAATAGTTTTAATTTTGTGTTTTTTTCATGTTTTTTAGTTTTTTTTTTCAAAATCACAAAAACAAGTTTTACAAAGTGTAACTATAAATGATATTTCTTTTAAAAAATTTTTGACTTTCTTAAAATATTAATTTTAAAAAATTATATATATTGTTATTGTATTTGATAGTTCAATTATTTATTGAAGGTTTTATGTCGGTCAACGTCCACAAATCAGTCAACTGGGCTAAAAGGTGTTTTGGGCTTGAGCTGAAATCTGATAGGCTTTGCGTATGTGATATCAAAACCAAAACGGCAGCGTTTTAGAAGAGGAGAAGCTTTATAACGGATAAACGGCTAAGTGAAGAAACTCTGTTTTTTACCCGTTTTTTACTTCTTCTTCTTCGTGTGAGGTTTTGTGCAGAGAGAGTTCTTTGATTCTTCAATTCATCACCTGTAACACGACTTTGAGTTAGTGAATCTTTGAGATCGAGAGTGATCTCACGAGACGTACCGGTTGCGAACCGGAAACTCTTTAAATCTTTGTGTACTTACTTTTATGCTTTCTCGTTTTCGGATTCAATTGAGCATCGGGAAATTGATCACGAGCTGAAGGCGATTGTAGATCAGAATTTACATTTATTATTATTATTATTATTTTTTCGAAAACTATGTTTTAAAAATTATAGAGATGTTTTTGGATTTCTCTTTTACATTAGCAACAATAATGGTACGGAAACAATATAAATATTATTATAAATAATTAATTAAATTAATATAAATTTAAATTTAAACTTAAATCATATATATTATTATAATAAATAATATACAATAATATAATAATAAATAATATACAATTTAGTTTTATCATATAATATATGGTTTAAATTTAAATGTATATTAATTCAATTAAATATTTGTAATAATATAAATATATATTATGATATATTTATAATTTTAAAAGTCACAGTTTTTGTCGTCAATTAGACTTTTATAAATTTTAAAAATTACAGTTATTATAGTTTTGTTATCAACTAGATTTTTAAAGTCACACTTACTAAAGTCACAATCAAAATTTTAAAATAAAAGTTTATAGTTACAACTTTTTCTAATCGACCCCTTACATGTTTTTATTTTAATCGAAAAATAATATTAGTAATGAAAATACTTATTTTCAAAACACACGGTCAAAGAGAACATAATAATAATAAATTTGTTGATTTATGGGTTAAGAAAATTTAGTTAATTAATGAATAAACAAAATTCAATGTTGGAATAGTTAGAAGTTATTTAAATATAAATGCTACAACTGGATCAAAAACGTTAAAATTTGTTGTTTGTAACTCATAAGTCAATAAAGTATCAAAGCTTAAAAATATTAATTTTTTTTTTACTTTGTAATTTGAAAATTACCAAGGAAGTCTGAAGGCGTAGAAAAAAAAGGGAGAGAGAAAAAGATAAAGCTGATTACTTGTTGACATATACAGTGCATGACCTCCTTAATTAATTCATTAATTATTAATTAGATATCACTAATTCATATCTAATAAATTAAACATAAGTTAACATTAAGTATTGTGCAAAAAAAAAAGTTACCATTAAGTACCCGACAAAAACTTTAACATATGTCTCGTTTTAATATAATAGTTCAATTACTTTAGTCTTTAGATAAGTTTAACAAAAAATTAGACAAGTTAGTAATTTCTATAACTTCAGATACCATATTTGACAATTTTTTAATGTATAAAACCATATTCTAAATGGCTCTAAAACCATAATCAATATATGGATTTTAGAACTTAATATTTTCATTTTAAATATTGTCTCATGACTTTAGAACTTAATTATTTGTATATGGAATTATTGGCAAACAATAATAATTAAAAATAAAATAGAAAAATGAAAAGGAAAGAGACAAGTGGCAGCATTTCACGGACGTACAGAATCAAATTTACCATTTTACCCATTTTCTTCTTCTTTACTCTTTTCTTCTCTCTCCTTTCTCCTCTCTCATTCTTTTGAACTTTCAAATTTACTCTCTCTCCCTCTCTCCTCCTTCACTCTTCTCTCTCTCTCTGCCATCTCAATTTCTTCCCCTTCTCTCGATTCTTCACCGGATCATTTCTTCTCCGATTCTTCCTCCGTTTTTTTCTGCCTCGGAAAATCTTTCTCCATTATCCGATCTACATTCATGTCTCCTTCCCGGAGGCTTTTCCCTCCGACTCCATGTGAGTGAGAAATGGACAGATTTCGAATCGCTAACCTCACTTCCAGAGATCAATTAGTTTCCACACTCCCTAGCTCTCGTGAAGGTTACAATTTCTTCTCTCTCCGTTTCCCTTTATTTTCCGTTCCTTTTTGGTATACGAGAAAACGCCAGAAAACGACAGAAATAACTCCAGTTTGATGAGTTTTTTTTTGTTCTGTGGAGCATATTTCAGGAATTATTTCACGGAACTCGAATTTTTCTTAGTAAAATTGGCTTTTGATTCTAATTTTTTGGAAGGAGCGACACAAACATAGCATCTTCTCGTATTTTTCCTACTTGGGGAATGTTCCAGAATCTCGTAGTGGAGGCCATTAATACCCTAATTTATCACCAATACTGTGATTTTTTTTAAAATCTCAGAATTTAATAATTTTGTTATTTTTCAAAAAAAAGTTGCTAAATCTGGAGATAGAAAACAAACAAAAGTTCGTTTGTTTATTTTGGAAAACTACAGTGAAAGCAGTCGGTAGAGAAGATGAGATAGCTGTTGCTGCTTTTACAATAAAGTAAAGATATTAAAAGAGAAAAAAAATCTGAGGAAAATTGTTTGTTGTTTAGTGTCATGATTTGGTTTGTTTGTTAAATTCTTATTCAACAGTGTTATGATTTTAATTTACATGTAATGAGTGCTCTTAACCTCCGCTTTCCCCACATTTTGTGCTACAATTCACTCTTTTGGTCCCCAAAATTTTATCTTTTATTTAATTTTCCGTTGCAAAATTCGATTGCTTTATCATAAGTGGATCATTTTCAGGAAAGAAAGAGAGTCAGAAGAAACTCAAGTCTTCAAGGTCTTCTTCTGAATTCAAGTCTCATTCGAGTGAAGAAAAGGTATGCTTACTAGTCTTTATGATATTTGCATAGACAAGAGCAATGTTTGGATCCACTTGTTGTTTGAAAGTGACTTCTTGCTTTTATTGCAGTTAAGGGAAACAACTGGAGTACCAATGAAAAGTTTGTTAGCTCAAGAAATGTCAAAGCAAAAGGAATCCAAGAGGAGATCACCTAGCATTATAGCGAGATTGATGGGTCTTGATGTCCTGCCTCCTCAAAGAGAATCTCACAAACCTGAGGAGAATCAGCAAGTGAGGAGGGAAGGATTTGAGAAAGCATTTGGTGATCAGAAAACTCTTCGAAGGATGTGGAAAGGGGAGCAAAAGTTTAAAGATGTCTTTGAAGTTTTGGATGCAAAGAAGGTGGAGAGTAGTAGAAACTTATATCAGGAGAGAGTGAATGCTAATCTTACCCAGGCAGAGATGGCTTTTATACGGCAGAAGTTCATGGAAGCTAAACGGCTATCAACGGATGAGAAACTTCGTCATTCTAAAGAGTTTAATGATGCGCTTGAGGCTTTAGACTCCAACAAGGACCTTTTACTGAAGTTTCTTCAGCATCCAGATTCATTATTCACAAAACATCTCCATGATCTTCAAAGCATACCTCCCAAACCACTCTGCGGTCAAGCAAAGTCGCCGAACAACCAGAGGAATACGAATAGTCTGAAAACACAGAAAGTTGATAGAGAATTGTTAAGGAAGAGTCAAAGGCAACCTCATCAGCACGGGAGTGGTGTTAGTTCTTGCTCTTCTCACTCTAGGCATGTTTCCTATGACTCACTTGACCTAGGAAAGATGGAGCTAGAAAAGAGAAGTGGGTTGCAGCCAACCAAGATTGTTGTTCTGAAACCTAACCTTGGGGAGACACGTTATTCTGGTAGAAATCTTTCATCGCCAAGCTCTTCTTCTGATGAGTTCAGAGCAGATCGCAGGCTACCATGCACAAGCAATCAGGAGTTAGAAGTATGGGGCAGACAGAAAAGCAATGAAGACATCAGCTTTTCAAGACATAAGTCAAGAGATTCCGGAGAAATTTCCAAAATAATGTCTAGACAAAGGAAGACGAGCATTCACAATGGTAGTAGTACCATGAGCTTTGAGGCTTCAGGATTTAGAGGATATGCAGGGGATGAAAGCTCATCCGGGAGTAGTGATTCTGCAAGTGAATCAGAGTTAGTGCCAGTAACCTCAAGAACAAGAACCTTCTTCAACCGTAAGAATTCCCATCGGCCTTTGGCTTCCAAGTCAACATCATCCGTGAGTAGAGAGGCCAAAAGAAGACTTTCAGAGAGATGGAAGCTGACACACAGATATGAGCAAGAAATAGAAATTAGTAGAAGCGGCACATTGGCTGAAATGCTAGCTAACTCGGATAGGGAGGCAAGGCCAGCTAGTTTTAATGGACTCAGTTTTGAAGAAGGGATTAGTAAACGATTTGAGAACAATTCTCGGTGGTCTGAATTGCCAGAACCGGTTGGAATTAGCAGTAGGGATGGCTGGAAAGGTTCCAGCTCAAGAAACATTTCAAAATCTAGAACCATCATGAACCAGGAAAGCACTGGTGGTTACACTATAGTGTTGCCTAAGGCGTTGGTCAATCGAGAATTCGTAAAGGGAAACTCCTCTCGTCAAGGAGAGTCTTTCTTGTCCAGTAAATCTAGACCCGGAAGCAATAAATCTCATTCGTCGTACTGTAGTTCACCAGAGGTCAACATCCACCAATGTTTAAGCAAGGTACAACATTACATGAACGATGAAGTTCGAAAAGAGACGCTCGCTGCTTTCAACGCATGCAGCAGTTTCTCAGTAGATGTAAATTCAGACACTGAGGACGGTTCAGCTTCTGATGATATCAAGACTACTGTATCCTCTGAACCTCCAGATTTGTCAACTGTCACCTCGTTAACTGACCCTGTAAGTGAACTTTATGTTTCAAGATCATGATTCTCTGTGCTCTAGAGTATGGATTAACATATCAATTGCTACATTAGAGTATACATGTTGCTGTTCTTATTGTTTTACTGATGTTCTAGGATATTTTGAGGAGGCCAACCGAGGAAGTGAATCATACTTCTGCCCCTGGACCACAGTCTCGCGAAAACTCAAAGGAAGGAGATCAACCAAGTCCAGTTTCAGTTCTAGAAACTTCTTTCAGTGATGACTTTTCATCGAGTTCCGAATGCTTTGGGAGTGTTAATGCCGATCTCCAAGGTAGTTGATTAATGCTCGTTACTCCGTTCTCTTTCAAATTGTTGAGGTTTAACTATAAATTGAACGTTGGTGTTAGTTTGATTCATTTCTTTGTAGATGTTTGCTGTTTAATCAAAGATAAACCCTATAAATGTTTAATGTGTTAGCCCTTATACGTTCCAGGACTCAGGAAGCAACTTCAGCTCCTCAAACTCGAGTCATCGACTTACAATGAGGGTGCCATGCTCGTTTCAAGTGATGAAGACTCAGATCAAGAGAATGCATCCACACTAACTGACGACACAATGCTCACTCAAGAACTCAGAGAAGACTGGAAGGCATTATACTTAGTTGATGTATTAACCAGCTCCAGGTTCAGCGATTCAGACCACAACATCATGGATCCATGGCACTCTTCCCAATCACCTGTAGAGCCATCTTTGTTCGAGGATCTCGAGAAAAAGTACTCCAACCAAAAACCGTCAACACGGTTAGAAAGAAGATTCCTTTTTGACCAGATCAGCGACGAGCTTAGCAAGATCTTTAAGCAGTTTTCGAATCCAAATCCTTGGGTTAAACCCACAAGGATAAGTCCAAGATGGGATTTAAACAAGATAGAAGAAACACTGCGGAATCTGGTCACAAGAAAAGAGGAAAAACCAAGCAAAGATGTTGAGTATTTGCAGTGGCTAAGCTTAGAAGATGAGATTGAATTCATAGGTAGAGATATTGAGGAAATGCTGACAGATGAACTCATATCAGAGCTGGTATTAGATTCAATGATCTAGAAGTCTTTAGCAGTTTTAGAAAAGTTACATATATCTCTATTCTATACCTCAAAAAAAAAGCTGAAAAATGCAATATGTAATGAGAATTTCATCGTATAAAGAAGCACGTGTCATGAAAAAAACACCATTATAATAATCTCTGTTGATGAACAATGAAAATAGACTAGGAAAGTTTCAGCTTTTACCATCAAGTTAAACTAAACAAAAGAGATAAAGACATACAATAGTGTTTTGTAGTTTTGGAGATTGGTTTAGGGTTTAGGGTTTAGGGTTTAGGGTTTTAAGGTTTTGGTGTGGAGAATTGAGCATTTTTGACCTTTGAGAGACAACCAAGTACTTGTAGAGGAGTGATGTCTCCGGTCACAGTTACTTTCTTTGAAGCAAAATCTATGTTGAAGGATGTCACACCTACACATCACCAAAATCATCATATATACAAACGTAATTGAGTTTTACTCCTATAGTTCATTGCATTTTTTTAGTGTAAAAAAAATATTTTTTTGAATATTTTAGAGTTTCAATTGTATTATTAATTTCAAAATATGTATAAATATTTCTGTAAACTTTACAAATTCACTCACATCTTTTTATGTTTTGAAGACATCTACTAATTATAATATTTCAAATTTAATTATATTATAAACTTAAGAATAATACAATATCATACATAAAAATAATAAAAGACATTAAATTTTAATTTAAGATTTTAAATTTAAAAATAAATGTAGTTATAATATTTATATTAATAATATAAAATAAACCATTATTAAACTAATTATTTATAATTGTTAAAAGTAAAATAATTTACAAAATGAAGGATTAATTTATAGATAAAAAAAGTTCAATAGCATTATGCTATATTTGGTTCCAAATATAAAATCAAAAATAATATTATGCTATTTTGCAATTGAAAATAACATTTCATTGGAGAAAAATTGATTGTAAAATAACATAAAGTAACTAATATAGCATGGGGTTGAGATGGTCCTAATAGTAGGGTAATGCAAATAAAACTATAAAGTATACACTTGTATTAATTAAATCGGTAAATTAAATCGTAACGTTTTAAAAATTCCAAATAACTTTTGAAAAACAGGTAAAGTAAATTTGTCGTCCTAGATAAAACATTAAAATTCTAAAGAATCTCAAACCAGGATTATTTTTGTTAAAGTCAAAGTAACTACATTTCAATAAAAACACAAAAAAAAAAAATAACTGTTCAATTCACCTAATATATAACCGTGTGAGTGCTTTTTGACAGAATATTTCTTATTTCTATCAAAACCACAAAAAAGAAACTAATGAATGTTCTGAGTGTTTTTTCGCAGAATTTGGTGGGTGATTTATAGGTAAAATTTAGTATTTTTAATCAAATCATAAGCATTTGTCAATTTATTGGTATTTTATGGGTGATTTTTAGGTAAAATTAAACTTTTTTTTTTATCAAAACTCAATCGTTTTTAGTAAACATTAAAACAATCGGGGTTTCAAATTTATTCCAACTTTAAAGTCTCAGGATGTGAAGTTTAATTTACATATTTTTTCAACGTCAAAGTTTTATTTTAAATGTTTTTTTTAAACTGGGATTTAATTTACACCCGAACGTTTAACCGGTGAATTTGTATTACATTTTACCCCTTGCCAGTTAAAAGTGGAAACCAGACAAAAAAAACTAGATGCACCACAAGTGGCAAAGTCGTAAATATTGTCTAACCTTGCATTCTAGACAGATATTTCTTGACTTTCCCTTCACAACCTTTGCAGTGACAATGAATAGATACTCTTAAAACAACAACCTACAATAGTACAATCATATCATAAACACACACAACAACAATCACATACACATAACATAACCATTATCAGGGCAACCCTGAAAATATGGTGTTTATGACGAAATATGAAATTATGATCAATATTTTAATAACGAAAAATAAAACAAAATCCTTTTTTTTATAAAAAAATGTACGATTCAGAGATCGGTTTAATTTGAGGCCGATACGAATTCCTTATGACTTAGGAGGCTTGCCTCAAGACCGACCCGCACCATCATTATAACACACACAAAATAAACACATCCTTTACTTTACCTGCTCTAAACCAGACCCTCTTCTTGCCTCAGAAGTTTCACCACCCGGTTTTATAACCTTATCCTTACCCGGTTCAGATCCAATAAGATACCTTCTAGAACCATTAGAGTTAGTAGTTTTGCTAAACTCACATGCCCGTCTTGTAGCACAACTAAAACTCTTCCTTGCCAAACTAACATTATCACTAGTGACCAACTTAAACAACGACGACGATGACGAAGAAGAAGAAGTACTCCTCCTAGGCTTAGTAGAAGAGGAAGAGGAGGCTGAGGAGGGTATTTTAGTAATTTGATGAAGAGGAAGGTAAGGGGCAATATAGTCATCAGCAGAAGAGCAAGTAAAAGATCTACGAGCTTCTTTGATAATGTTTGGTTTATGAGAATCATCTATGTTCTTACATATGGCGGTTGATGCACAAAACATTGTGTTTTTCTTCATGTGTTTGTGTTTGTTTTTCTTATGGTAAACACATAAATACATGTAAATGATGGATGATGATATATGTATGTATATGTATAGATGTATGCGTCAGTGTGTCACATGAGAGAGAGATTTGGTAATGTCCACATGTGTGTAGTTTTAGAAGTTGAGATGTCACTGTTACTTATTAATGTACTAAATTCCATATTCTTTCTTAAATATTTTCAGATACTGTTTTTTGTATTAATTTTGGACCCATTTTGGAAGTGGTTAACATAGAAATAGTAACGAATGAATTTGTTTACAAGTCTATTTTTATTATGTACAAGTGGAAATTTAATGGAAGCTTATTATAAATCCATATATCTTCTATTAAAAATGGGATTTAAAGAATATATGATCATCAATATATATGATATATGTAAATAGTATAAACATTAGTTTTTATTTATTTAAATATTTTTCTAGAAGATTTGTTGATGTGGACCGGACTTTTAATTTACTCTTTTCATTTTTTTTTTTACTTTTTATTAATATTTTTTATTTACTTGGTGTGATAAATGAAAGACTCAGAGTCTGAGTGATAGTAAAGGAGAGGAGGGAGACGACTCAGGGCAAGACAGATCCCCAACGGTCATAAAGATCCTTAAGGGTTTTATGCAATTTTTTCGGGGTAGATATAAATTAAATAATTTGAAGAAAAATTTAAAGAAATGTACTCCAATGGGTTTTTTAAAATTTTTTCTTCAAAATGAGTACAATTCACTTTCTTGAAAAAGTTACTCATGTTCTTCAAATATGAAGAGTAGATTTTTGAAGAAAAAAAAAATTAAAAATTAAAATCAAAAATAATATTTTTTGTTTTAATTTTCAAATTTAAAGAATGAGTATCCAGGATCACAATGTCTCGACAATTTGTTTAAATTCATATATCCTCATCTTATCTTATTTGTAATTACTTTTATAACAATTTCAAAGTGTTTTATGCTATTCACTTTTTTTAAAAACTTTACTCATGTTCTTCAAAATTTGAAAATAGATATTTGAAGAAAAAAATTGAAAGTTTACTATAAAAATATTTTTTTTATATTTTAATTTTCAAATTTAAAGAATCTTCGTATTTAAAAAATAATTCAAAGATTACGGAAATGGGTAATGCGAGAAAAAATGTCCTGAAAAATTGTTTAAATTCATACATCCTAATGACCTGTAATTTATTTTTACTAATTTCATCTAATTTCTAATTATTTTCATGTGAATTTCAAAGTGTAAAATAACGATCAAATTAAAGCATCTAGTAGTCTTATAATAATAGAAAAAAGACAAGAAAATTTAATTCCTAGTCAAATATTGTCAACCTAACATGATGAGATTATTTAAACCTAAGTAAATTAAGTTTACATAAGAATCTCATAACTCAAAAAAATGTTTGTTTAATTAGTTCAACTCTTAGATAGTGATTAACATGGTAACGTAAGCCCCAAGAAATAGCATTTGCCCAACTCCTCTCACCTATCTTTTTTACTTCAATTCACATAAACATCTGAAAACAAAAAAATACCCAAAAAAAAACAATTGTTAGATATTTGAAGATCACCAAATAAATTGACGAATCTCTTCATTTCTAATATATTTATCTTCTCGGTTAGAGCTTAAACCAGAAGGAAAAATCAGAGACATATACTTACAAGTCATGTCTAGCTTGTTCGGTAGATTATCTCCGACCAGACGAGTCTTCAACAGCGATGATCTTCCTTTGTTTTATACTGACCAAACATCTGTTGAGCTTCAGAGATGTCGGCGAGGAACGCCGCGAGTATCCGTCACGCTCGCGGAGCTTCTCAGAAATGTGGATGATGATGATGATGGCTGGAATGAGCTTCGGGCAATGGATGTCGCCATGGCTTCGAACTCCTGGGCTTCTTCTTCTTCCTTAACTTCATCTCCCTTTGTTCTCTCTTTCAAAGACTTGACTTACAGTGTCAAGTTTCAGAACAAGTTTAAGTTCTTCCCTTGTTGTGGGAGTTCACCTTTAGATACAAAAATGGATACTAAGGTCCTGTTGAATGGTATCTCAGGTGAAGCTCGAGAAGGAGAGATGATGGCTGTTCTTGGAGCAAGTGGGTCCGGGAAATCAACGTTGATCGACGCGTTAGCTAACCGGATGGCTAAAGAGAGTCTTCGTGGTGTTATTACCTTAAACGGGGAAGTTCTTGAATCTAGTCTGCATAAAGTTATATCAGCTTATGTGATGCAAGATGATCTTCTCTTCCCAATGCTTACTGTTGAAGAAACTTTAGTGTTTTCTGCTGAGTTTAGACTCCCCCGGTCGCTCTCTAAGAAGAAGAAAAAGGCACGGGTTCAAGCTTTGATTGATCAATTAGGCCTGAGGAATGCGGCGAAAACTGTGATTGGTGATGAGGGACATAGAGGTGTATCTGGAGGAGAAAGGAGACGGGTTTCAATCGGGATTGATATAATCCATGATCCGATTATCTTGTTTCTCGATGAGCCGACCTCGGGGCTTGACTCTACCAGTGCCTACATGGTTGTGAAAGTTCTTCAGAGAATTGCACAAAGTGGCAGCATAGTTATCATGTCGATTCATCAGCCAAGTTACAGAATCTTGGGATTACTTGATAGGTTAATCTTTCTGTCAAGAGGAAACACAGTTTACAGCGGCTCCCCGACAAATCTCCCTCGGTTCTTCTTAGAATTCGGTTGTCCAATTCCTGAAAACGAGAACAAGACAGAGTTTGCACTTGATCTAATCAGAGAGCTAGAAGATTCACCAGAAGGAACTAAGAACCTTGTCGAGTTCCACAAGCAATGGCGGGCAACGCAAAACTCAAGCCTCTGCAATAGAGAACAGAACAAAAGCAATACTGTGACACTCAAAGATGCAATAACCGCAAGTATACGAAAGGGGAAACTAGTCTCTGGAACAACAAACAATTCTCTAAACCTATCATCCTCAATTGAAACCTTTGCAAATCCAATTTGGACCGAAATACTCGTAATTGGAAAACGATCTATACTAAACTCAAGAAGACAACCGGAGCTCTTTGGAACCCGCCTAGGAGCTGTTCTAGTTACCGGAATTATCCTAGCTACAATTTTCTGGAAACTAGATAGTTCACCAAGAGGTGTACAAGAACGTTTCGGGTTCTTTGCATTCGCTATATCTACAACCTACTATACCTGTGCAGAAGCAATGCCAATTTTTCTTCAGGAACGCTACATTTTCATGAGAGAAACTGCTTACAATGCTTACCGGAGAATATCCTACGTCCTTGCTCACACAATAATCTCCATCCCTTCTCTGATAATCCTGTCCATTAGCTTCGCCGCAACAACTTTCTGGGCTGTAGGTCTCGCCGGCGGTGCTGAGGGTTTCCTTTACTTCTTCTTAACGATCCTTGCATCGTTTTGGGCAGGAAACTCTTTTGTAACTTTTCTATCCGGTGTTGTCTCACACGTTATGATCGGATTCACAGTTGTTGTAGCGATCCTCGCCTATTTCCTTCTCTTCTCTGGATTCTTCATCTCCCGCGACCGAATCCCCCTCTACTGGATCTGGTTCCATTACCTTTCCCTTGTGAAATACCCATACGAAGGAGTCCTGCAGAACGAGTTCGAAAATCCGACGAAATGCGTCATTCGAGGAATCCAGATGTTCGACACTTCGCCGCTGGGACAAGTTCCAACCGCCATGAAAATCAAGCTCCTGAAGAGCATGAGCAGTGTGCTGGGGATCAATGTGACGGCGGAAACGTGTGTGACAACAGGAATCGAGATTCTGAAAAGTCAAGGGATCACAAAGATCAGCAAATGGAATTGCTTATGGATCACTATCGCTTGGGGTTTCTTCTTTAGGGTTCTCTTCTACTTTACACTATTGATAGGAAGCAAGAACAAACGTCGCTGATTTAACAACCAATCATAGTTTTCTAATATTTTAATTTTTAATTTTAATACTATTAGTTTTTTTCGCAAATTTTTAATTTTAATTTTTAACACAAAAGTTAAAAAATTTAATGTAAACCGGGTAGATTAATAACTTCAAACCTAAAATTCAATGTAAACCGGGTAGTTATGTCAAACCAAACCGGATTCTTAGCTAGATCTCTATATTTACCGGTCGAACCGATGGGTCGTCCCGGTTTAAAATAAAAACACTGAAATTAATAAATTGGAAAAGCTATGTTCTCCATGGACCCTTGATCTCGTTACGAGCAAAGATTGAATTAGGGCTGCGGTTCTTCAAAGTTTTCCCGACCAATCGGAGCAGGAGCAAGCAGCAGCAGCGACCATCATGGTTCTCAAGTAATCAAATCGTTTCTCTTCTCTCTCTCTCTGCTTAGCTCTTTGTTGAATTGAGATATTCTATTGTTCCTCTTCATTCGAATTGAATTCAACTTTGCTTTGTCATGAAATCGATAGTAGAAACTGTAAGTTTCATGGTTTTTTGGACGAGATTCGAATTATGTTTCTTCAGTAAATGAAGCTGTCCTCTCTCGTTATTATCTATTGACAATGTCGTGTTCCGAGCTTCGAAGTATGAAAATGTTATCATTGATTAGAATTTTTTATTGTTAATAATCGGATGATTCCTTTGTTACCTCCTGCTGTGTATACATATCTTATTGGTTTAACAAGGAGGCAGAAAGCAATAGTCTATTGTTTCTGTCTTATCTGTGTTTTTGCTAATATGGGTTTCTGTTTGTTTTTTGTTTTTTTGAATCAGGAACTTTGGAAAATCAGAGAATGACGACTATGCGTACTGATGTAAGTATATTTGGTATTTGAGGAGTTGACTTAGAATTATCAAATTGATGAACAAATGTTACCCTGATTAGTTTATTTGCTGTTGATTGTATCTGTGAGGTGAGGGTTGTGGTGAATTCGTTGATTTGCTGTTGACATTGATCCTTGCTTCATTTATTGTTTAAAGCATATGATGCAGACAATATGCATCCCAATAGTAGAATTCTTGAATGTTTGGCTTTAGATCCAATGCCTTTTGTTTCTTTTCCTCTTTTAATATAGCTTTTATATGATGATGATGATGATGATGATTTGTTGGTTGAGTGATGATATGGTTCAAGGGTGGTATGGTGTTTATATAGAGAAATTTCTTAAATTTTTAATTATCCACTTGGTTTTTAAAATTGATTTATAGATGAAGCTTCTATAGACGTTTACTCTTTTACAAAGACATTGGTACTGCTTCTTGAAAGGAAATTTAGAAGCTGTTTATATCCAGTTCTCTGTAATGATCTAGAGAGAAACAAATCTGTTTATATCCAGTCCTTTAACCATGGCTTTAAGTTCTTCTGTTATGTTCTTGCTTGCTTCTGATTCAACTTCAAGCTTCCTGTGTTTATGGTGTGACTGGTTTAGAAACTCAGTTTTGCACATTTTGTTTTGCACAGTTTGTTTTCAGTCCTTTAACCATGGCTTTTTTTTGTTTTGCACAGTTTGGTTTAGAAACTCAGTTTAGAAAGAAAGGTGTTTATATCGAGTCCTCACATCAGATCAGTATGTTGAAATCTCAACATGGAAATTTGTTCAGTAGACGAACACGGTCTTAATCGAAAGACTCACTCCTCGCCTTCATCTCACCAAGCGATGGCTGTAAGTTTGCAGCTCTTTTCTTTCGACATTATTGCTTTGGGGTTTTTATTTTAACTTCTTATATCTTATGTAGACGTGCTGCTGAATTTCTTAATGCAGCTTCTCATTTCATGTGGGGAAGTCTCCTCTCCTCATTTCAATGTCCTTCGATTACTTAACCAGAGCCTTGATTTTGTTTGCGATAACTTCTCCAAGATCTTAGCTAATCTGAGGTACCCTTTAACTCACCATCTCCCGCTTCTCTTATTGGTGTCCGTTACTAGTCGAGTTTATTCTGGAATGTTCGCTGATTTTCTCCTCAATAGGATTTGTAGAGATTTTGAAATGTTTCAATCTATTCCTCTCACTCATCCTGGTTCCTCCACACCGAATTGGTTTTCTTCGAAGAAGGATTATGACCAAAAGCGAGATCCTGAAGCTATCTTCAATGTCTTGGATTCAATATTGAAAAGCAGTTTGGATCGTCTGGCGTCTATGAGGTTTGTATTTATGAGTTTTGTAGCCCTGACTACTTTTATCTACCAAATGTTCCTTCAAACTTACGACATATGTGTCCTGTAGGGAGAGCGTAAGTCGGACAAGAAACTGGGAGTATGATGAATCTACTCATGGTTCTATAATTAGGGATCTCTGTTTGCAAGGCAAATTAGATGCAGCTCTCTGGTTGCGGAGAAAGTTGGTAAAGAGCGGACTTATCCCAGGTTTGCTCACACACAATCATCTTTTGAATGGATTATGTAAAATAGGTAATATGGAGGAGGCAGATGAGCTTGTTAGGGAGATGTCGGAGATGGGTCCTTCTCCTAACTCTGTCTCTTATAACACCATTATCAAGGGTCTTTGCTCCACTAACAATATAGATAAAGCTTTGGATCTCTTCACTACTTTGTCTAATTACGGAATTACTCCAAATAGAGTGACCTGCAACATAATGGTACACGCACTTTGCCAGAAAGGTCTATTAGGGAGCACCGCGAAGCTTCTTGAAGATATATTAGGTAGCCAGGAGAAAGAAACTCCAAATATAGTCACCTCTACCATTCTGATGGATAATTGCTTTAAGAATGGAGATGTGTGTCAAGCTATTGGCTTTTGGAAGGAGTTGGCACAGAAAAATATTCCCGTTGATTTGGTTGCTTACAATGTCCTCATTCGTGGTGTTTGTTCAAGTCACAACACAACAGCTGCTTATGGGGTGCTGTGTGACATGGTGAAGAGAGGAGTAGATCCTGATATTTTCACTTTTAATACTCTCATAAGCTCCTTGTGCAAGGAGGGGAAGTTTAATGAGACGTTTGATATCTATGGTATCATGCGAAGAGTTGGTTTTCATCCTGATCAGGTTTCATACAAAGTTATAATTCAAGCCCTTTGTATACATGGAGATGCAGACAGGGCAAAGAAATTTTTGTTAATCATGCTAGAAAATTCTATACTTCCAAAGGTTCAGCTTTGGAATATGGTTATTGATGCTTATGGAAGATATGGTGATACCATCAACGCGTCAACTGTTCGGAATCTAATGTGTTTTTATGGTGTTACACCAAATGTCTACACATTCAATGCCTTGATTCATGGGTTTGTGAAAAGGGGAAACATCATCGAAGCATTTAGGCTCAAATATCGTATATTATCTGCTGGAATCCACCCAGATAATGTTACTTACAATCTGCTAATAGGTGCTGCTTGTTCTTTTGGGTATATGCACATGGCGCTTCAATTGTTCGATGAGATGTTGACAAGGGCGTGCCAGCCTGACATCATTACCTATACCGAGCTGATTAGAGGGCTGTGTTGGAAAGGTCTTGTGAAGGAGGCTGAAAGCCTCTTGCTCAGATTGCAAGTCTCTGGTATAACACTAGATCATGTTCCCTTTCGTATACTTGTGAAAGAATATTGCAAAATGCGGCAACCTGAGAAAGCATTTTCGGTCTACAATAAGTGGTTGATGACGAGGAATAGAGGAGCCAGCCTAAATCACATGGCTATAAAATAAGCAGGGATGTGTATAAGCTTGAAACAAACAACTTTTTCCCCACGTTGCTGCTTAGCTCCCTTTTGAAACTTGACTGCTATGGACATTGATCATGTATGTTGCGCTCGGATTGTTTTATAAAGATCTGACCCAACTGGGAGGAGGTGATGTAAGTCCTACTGGACTTAATGGTCAGCCGGGGACTGACCGGAGTCTGATAAATGATGACTTTGAGTTCGACCACTGTTCCCCTAAAGGCAACGACACCCGTAAACCGCTCGGTGCTCGGTTCTGCATTGAGTAACGGATCTTTCTTCTGTTTTTTTGCTTATTTTCTGGAATTTTTTAAATTATATGATTCTCCTTTATGGACTTGTGTGTAAGAATATTTACATGAAAATTAATACTTGGACGAAGCAAGTAGTGTTGTTTGGCAATTTTATGACCTTCCAGAAGCTGAACGTTATGATGACGAGGTCAATATGCTTCGCCAGGTTTTGCCTCATTGTCTCAGTGCTTCTGAAACAGAATCTACAGGAGTTGGTAAACCGTAAACTCTCTTAGCAACTTTATTTTTTCTCAGATTGCTGTTGACTGTTCAGGGACTGTATCAGATGTCAGTTTCTTTCAGCAAGCACAGGTGCAGCAATCGTTGGAGCGTGTTCTTTACACATGGTGGGTTGTAGAATGTGGACTTTGATTACAGTTTTTGCAAGCACAGGTGCAAAAACGACCTAGTCACTCCCTAGTTATTTTCTTGTCGGAATATCTAGAAGGCAGTGTTGACAATTGGTCAATGTCTGATCTATCTGCTGATAAAGTGTCAGATGTTGAGGCGGATTGCTACTGGTGCTTATCAAAACTACTTTATGGTATGCAAGATCATTACACCTTTGCTCAACCTGGAATCCAAAGACTTGTGTTCAAGTTAAAGGAGTTGGTCAGGCGTATTGATGGTGGGTTCCTGCTTAACTTGATCTAGGGTTGGCTATTGTAATGCAGTTTCTAGTGCATTGATTTATTACCTATCTTACAATTTAGGCCTGAATATATTGTTTTATGACTAGAGTTGACAATGACTAATTTTGTCCTGCATTGTTATGTGATCTAGAACCTGTTTCAAGACACATGGAAGAGCAAGGACTGGAGTTTCTTCAATTTGCTTTCCGGTGGTATAACTGTCTTCTAATACGCGAGGTTAGACACCATTTAACTCCTACCATTATGTTGAATGCATCTCTACCTTTGAGTGTCTAGATCCCGTTTCAATTTTGAATGCATCTCTACCTTTGAATGCATCTCCGGTTTCAATTTTTTTTTCAAAACTAACAACCTTTGAGTGTCTAGATCCCGTTTCAACTCCTATGGGACACTTATCTTGCTGAAAGAGATGCATTACCAGACTTCCTTGTGTATATATATATGCTAGCTTTCTCTTGACGGTAAAAAACACTCAACTTCAATTCCAACTTAGTTATTCTTTTAATGAATTACAGAGTTTATGATCTGATCATTAGGGGAAATTTCACTGTGTTTGGATCTGATCAACTCATTAAAATACCGTGAAGTGATCAGAGATAGAATTGTGAGTGATGGAACATTCCGTGCTGGATCTGAAGTGAAACTTAGAGTTGATTGCTTATTTAGATATGGATTTGATTCGTAGAGATGCATTCAACATAATTGTGGAAAGAGCCAAGAGTGATTTTATATGATATATAAATGAAATAGAGAAAAAGATTGAGTTTTTTGAGAAATAGAATAGGATTTAACATCAATTGCTTAACTGATGTACCTGAGTATCTAGGAGTGAATCATAATTCCACGGTTTAATGTGATTGAGAAAGGTGGGCTTGGCTGTGATATTGGTCGGTTTAGTGAAACCAAGTACAATTAGATTCTATAATCTATACGTGAAGAAGCCATACCCAGAATGTGAAAGAATCTATGGCAAGAAAAAAGAGAATATTCTGCTGGACTTTGGAAGCTTTTCAAGCCAGTTATAGCTATCAACAAACAAAAGAAGATGTTTGTGAACATGATGAAATCTTTTGTGGAGTCACTTGTTTAGTAGATTGAATCTTGCAGTGTTTGATATTACAGTTAAGTTAACATTAGAGCAGATCTCAGCTACTCTGAATTACTACTACAAGCTGCTGTTCTTAAACCTATTGATCCGATTTCAGTTACCTTTGAGCTCATGGCTAGATTGTTCAGAGGACAATGCATATACAGACAAAAACTGCATCTTGTGGCATTAGACAGATATTTCCTTTTCATGTCTTTGCCTAAAGTAGGTTTGGACATAAAAACCGGAACCAAATAATTGCATCGAGTCCAAACCAAAAAAAATCTGGAACCGAACCGGAATCGGTGTAAAGTACCTATTAGATTTTAAACTCATGATCTATAGATATTTATTGGGTATTTTTTTAGTTTTTCGGGTAGTTTTTAAGTTTTTCGAATATTTTTTAGATTTTTTTTATCAAGCATCTGAAGATTCTGAACCCAAACTCGAACCGAAACCAAAATCTAACCAAAATCTTAAAAAAACCGAATGGATCCTATAGTCATGGAACCAAAAGTATTGAAGAGTACCCAGCCCGAAGAATAAGCTGCAAGTGTACTCAGAACATGCCTAGATTGTTACTAGTGATAACAACTGTTACAAATAGTTTTAGATAAAAAATCTGATTGCAAATAATGTAAGAATAAACAGATGTTTTTATTTAATTGACCCTACCATGACACCATCGGAAGCTGAAGCAATCGCTCTTTACCTTGCAGTACTAGAACTCCAAAAGCTTCACTATACCGACACCATATTTCTCGGTGATTGCCGGCACATTTTTACGAGGAATTGCAACATCTGGTGCACAAGAATTATGCTCCCATCAGATGTCATTCTGTAACTGCAACAACAATTAACGACATTGCTGCTCTCTTGTCATCAACTCCAGAATACTCTTTTAAATCAGTCTCAAGAACATTAGTTCATGAAGCGGACCTCCTTGCAAAAGAAGCTAGAATAAATAACCTTATGTATCGAATGCAATGGCTTTCCATGTAATATTACACTTATTGAAATGAGTATACTAGACGACAAAAAAAAAAGTTTTTATTTAATTAGAAAAAATAATAATAAGAAGTTTTTTTTTAACATCTATTAAGAAGTGTATGTAAATAAATTTATTCTGATAAATAGAATAGAAAAAAAAAAAAGTTACGTGTGCAGCTTCAGTAAATATGAACATTTATCTCGCTGTAAAATCTTAACCGTTGATTTTAACAACTAGGACAAATCAGGACCATTGAATTTCGTCGGTTTAAGATAAGGGAAGACTCCACATTAGTTCCTTTGCTTTCTCTCGAAAAACGAAAAAAATTAGGGTTACACTGCAATACGCTCTGACCTTCTCCGTCTCCAACTTCCTGGTATGATTATGAAGAATCCCAAATAATCCGATGTTTGATCTCCATGTATCTCTGTAGCTTATGATTTGTGAATCTCTTTTAGGGCTTCTTCTTCGTTATGATGATAAAATCGTATATATTGAAATTGACTAGCTCTCTGATTTTGCTTTACTCTTCTTATACCTAATAAATAGAGCAAACAAATTTGCAGATTCGAAATGCCTCGCTATGATGATCGTTATGGAAACACTCGCCTCTATGTTGGCCGCTTATCATCAAGAACTCGTACCAGAGATCTTGAACGTCTGTTTGGCAAATACGGGAGGTAAATTTGATAAAATTTTGCCTTGGATGACATTTTTTTAATTATTTAACTTCTTATGTGTTTGAATGAATCTTGGTTAGAATTTCGTTTGATATTGTTTTAGGGATTTGTTCCTAACGTTAAAACTAGGATCAAAAAGGGGTTAGTATACTTCTTTGTGTTGCTACTTAGAACTTTGCATTGGTGTCTCTATCCAGGCGGGGGGATTCAGGTCTAGGTTTAGTGTTCTATTTTTTCTTAACTGAAATGGTCTTGTTGAAGGTTTCTGGGGGTTTGCTTAACCTGGAGGTGTATGATGAGTGGGTGGACTTGGTGTATTTGATGGAAATTCCCGCCAGATGTATAGGGGCCATCAGCAATTTTGTTTGTATATTTATTGCAAGTTTTAGTGGGAATGGCTCCAAATCTCAAAAATGGTGTTTGGAAGTACCTTAAGTAACGATTTTCTGGAAACAATTCCCGCAGAGTACGAGATGTGGATATGAAGCGTGACTATGCCTTTGTTGTAAGTACTTGTCTCATTTTTCATAAGGTTCTGAGTATGTATCTATCATTTGCTTGCCCTCACATTTTGACAACAGGAATTTAGTGATCCTCGAGATGCTGATGACGCTAGATATTCCTTAGATGGGCGGGATGTGGATGGAAGTCGTATCACTGTGGAGGCTTCAAGAGGGGTTAGTTGTTTCTGCGTTTATCTCGTTTCTCCATTGATCTGATGTTTAGATGCAAACTACTGATATCATGTGAATCATGAATTTATGGTAAGGCGCCTCGTGGGTCTCGAGATCATGGTACTAGAGGTCCACCTCCTGGAGCTGGTCGCTGTTTTAATTGTGGAGTTGATGGTCACTGGGCTCGAGACTGCACAGCAGGGGACTGGAAGAACAAATGTTACCGCTGTGGAGAAAGAGGACATATTGAGAGAAACTGCAAAAACAGTCCTAGTGACAAGAAACCAAGGTATGTTTGCTTCCAAACCCCTGTTTTTTGCATAGTTTATACGCTCTCAACATCTCATTTTTTTCTTTTGGATTATACTCAAGGCGTGGTGGAAGCTACTCCAGATCACCGGTTAAATCCCGCTCCCCTCGTCGGAGAAGGAGTCCAAGCCGCAGCCGTAGTTACAGTCGAGGTCGCAGCTACAGGTTAGTGGTGAATTTGGACTTCTGAATTTTGTTTGATCGTCAAGCTTGCATTAAATATTATCCTATCATCGTAGAAACGACTCTGAGCTTTGTTTGCTAGTAATCTTTGATTGACATATTATCCCGAAAGGTTGACTCTTTATTTTTGTTAATTAGTCGATCGAGATCTCCAGTGAGAAGAGACAGAAGTGTGGAAGATAGATCACAAAGTCCAAAGGCAATGGAGGGATCTCTGTCCCCAAAAGGCAGAGACCAAAGTCAGACTCCGGACAAGGAACGAAGCCGAAGAGCCATAGATGCAAGTCCAACATCTCCGGGTCATGAAAAGCGAGACGAATCAGACTACCGTGGTAGCCCCAGGGAGAACGTTAACGGAACAGGCTCTGTAAGTCCCATTGTGGGAGGAGGTGATGCAAGTCCTACCGGACTTAACGGTCAGCCGGGGACTGACCGGAGTCCGATCGATGACGACTTTGAGCCCAACCACCGTTCCCCTAAAGGCAACGACACCCCGTAAACCGCTCGTTGCCCGGTTAAGCCAAATTTATCAATGGATGTTTCCTTCTACTTTCTGGATTGATTGACGGATCTTTGTTCTGTTTTTGCTTATTTTCTGAAAATTTTTAAATTATATGATTCTCGTTTATGGACTTGTGTGTAAGAATATTTACATGGAAGCAAGTGTTGTATGTTGATCACTGTGGTTCAAATTTTTACCTATCTTTCTTTTTCAGTTCCATAGAAAATAGACTAAAAGAAATAGCAGGTGAGACGAGGAAGCTATGCACAATCCACAGAGAGAGGTGGCTTTATAGTGAGTCTTCAAGACCGAGTTCGTCATCCATTTCGTCACCGTCTTCGAACAACTTGAGAAACCGGGCTTGTTCTTGTTGCCGTTTCTTCTTACGCCAGTATTTGTAGCCTACCAAAAGTCCCACTAAAACTACACCTAATACGAGTAATACAATTAGTATTACTATTGCAGGATGCATTCCACGTCTTTCTTCTTTCTTCTCAGAGATGGTGTCTTTATTCGAATCTACAAAAAGAAAGCAAAGCTTATCATGTTTCTAGGTTAGAGGATAGAGTCCAACTGAAGCTGGAATCAACATAGACACATGGTAATGTAATAAGGTATTTCCATGGCATGTTTGTTAAGACCAGTGGCTCTCTAGTTGGAAGAAACAATAATCATGGAGTGACTTAAGCTCAAGATGGTTTAGAGAGATATCTCACCAGCTCCGACTGGTGAGCATCCATTGCAGAGAAAAGTAGCATTCAATTCTTTCTCCTTGATGTGTGTGTATCTACCCTCAGGTGTGAAATCAGAAGGGCAAAGCTCCCATTCATCAAATGTATCAGATTTAAAGGTGTCTTCTTCATAGATTCCACATCTCTTACATTTTGTTCCTTTAAATTCGGTTAGGGGCTGAAAATATCCAAAAACAATACACAAGATAGAACTCAAATACAGAGCATAAAGATAGTATTATTAAACATAAGACAACCTAACCGTTTCCCCATTAACTACACAAACCCTTCAATCCACATAAGATAGCCTACTTCGATCTAATTACTCTTTTAGGAAGAAAGTTGGTTTCTTCTCAAATCAAAATTCGATCAAAAGGTAACCCTGAGAGCAGAATAAGCGAGTTCAATTATATCCCTTACACAATTCGCCATCAGCTAGCTCAATGAGTGTCATAACACCAAGCAAATCAGTCTATGGCTATAAACTATGGGATATAGACAGTGCTTTTGTTCCTTGTTTAAGATCAAACAACACCTATCGAAATTCAAGCTGGAGCTATGAAACTCAAGCTAGAGGTATGAA
>KE152124.1:42147-52726 GCA_000411095.1 Aethionema arabicum | reverse complement strand
CCGAATTGGTTTTCTTCGAAGAAGGATTATGACCAAAAGCGAGATCCTGAAGCTATCTTCAATGTCTTGGATTCAATATTGAAAAGCAGTTTGGATCGTCTGGCGTCTATGAGGTTTGTATTTATTAGTTTTGTAGCCCTGACTACTTTTATCTACCAAATGTTCCTTCAAACTTACGACATATGTGTCCTGTAGGGAGAGCGTAAGTCGGACAAGAAACTGGGAGTATGATGAATCTACTCATGGTTCTATAATTAGGGATCTCTGTTTGCAAGGAAAATTAGATGCAGCTCTCTGGTTGCGGATAAAATTGATAAAGAGCGGATTTATCCCAGGTTTGCTCACACAGAATCATCTTTTGAATGGATTGTATAAAATAGGTAATATGAAGGAGGCAGATGAGCTTGTTAGGGAGATGTCAGAGATAGGTCCTTCTCCTAACTCTGTCTCTTATAACACCATTATCAAGGGTCTTTGCTCCACTAACAATATAGATAAAGCTTTGGATCTCTTCACTACTTTGACTAATTATGGCATTACTCCAACTAGAGTGACGTGCAACATAATGGTACATGCACTTTGCCAGAAAGGTCTATTAGGAAGCACTGCGAAGCTTCTTGAAGATATATTAGGTAGCCAGGAGAAAGAAACTCCGAATATAGTCACCTCTACCATTCTGATGGATAATTGCTTTAAGAATGGAGATGTGTTTCAAGCTAATTGCTTTTGGAAGGAGTTGGCACAGAGAAATGTTCCGGCTGATTTGGTTGCTTATAATGTCCTCATTCGTGGTGTTTGTTCAAGTCAAAACACAAAAGCTGCTTATGGGTTGTTGTGTGAAATGTTGAAGAAAGGAGTAAATCCTGATATTTTCACTTTTAATACTCTCATTAGCTCCTTGTGCAAGGAGGGAAAGTTTAATGAGACGTTTGATATCTATGGTATCATGCGAAGAGTCGGTTTTCATCCTGATCAGGTTTCATACAAACTTATAATTCAAGCCCTTTGTATACATGGAGATGCAGACAGGGCAAAGAAATTTCTGTTAATCATGCTAGAAAATTCTATACTTCCAAAGGTTCAGCTTTGGAATATGGTTATTGATGTTTATGGAAGATATGGTGATACCATCAACGCGTCAACTGTTCAGAATCTAATGTGTTCTTATGGGGTTACACCAAATATCTACACATTCAATGCCTTGATTCATGGGTTTGTGAAAAGGGGAAATATCATTGAAGCATTTAGGCTCAAATATCGTATCTTATCTGCTGGAATCCACCCAGATAATGTTACTTACAATCTGCTAATAGGTGCTGCTTGTTCTTTTGGGTATATGCGCATGGCGCTTCAATTGTGCGATGAGATGTTGAGAAGCGCGTGCCAGCCTGACATCATTACCTATACCGAGTTGATTAGAGGGCTGTGTTGGAAAGGTCTTGTGAAGGAGGCTGAAAGCCTCTTGCTCAGATTGCAAGTTTCTGGTATAACAGTAGATCATGTTCCCTTTCGTATACTTGTGAAAGAATATTGCAAAATGCGGCAACCTGAGAAAGCATTTTCAGTCTACAATAAGTGGTTGATGACAAGGAATAGAGGAGCTTCTTGTCCTAGCAGCCGAAATCACATGGATATTAAATAGCACGGGATGTGTATTTTCTTGAAACAAACAACTTTTTATCCATCTAGCTGCTTGGCTCCCTTTTGGAACTTGATCAGCTTTGAACATTGGGCATATATGCTGCGCTCGGATTGTCTTTTAAAGATCTGACCCAGCTGCTAGATTGTTAAAAACTCATCTGACCACCTGAGAATAGAACAGTAAAGACGGAAGGAACAACAACTGAATTCAGCTCAAACACCGATCCGAGTTTCACGTAATATACTGAATATCTAAATTCTTTGATCCACGAGGAAAGCTCACCTGGTGTCTCTCTTTTGCATCTCTTGGGTATAGATTTATACTGTGTACCAATTTCCTTACATTCAAGATCTTATGGATGATTCTGGGGCACAAAGAGCCGGTCTTCATGAAAGGTTCAATTTGTTTCTCATGTCTTATATTACTTAGAAACTTGCTAGGAAATGGTATGTGGATTCATGCAATCAAGTCTTTTACAGTTTCTTTTCAAGTTTTCAAAATCTTCTGTCAACTCAATGTATTGATATGATGTAATCATTGTTGGTAGCATTTAGAACCTATGTGTTGATCTGTGTAGGTGACTATCTATGGAGTTCACATCAGTAAATGCTGCTTTGTTTCTTAAAGGATCGTTGATTCACTGCCAAAAGCTTGGTTAATGTACAACAAGAAAAGAAGAAGAGAAAGAAAGAAGAGAACCAGATTCTCGTGAGTACCTCTTTTGAGGTAAAATTAAACTCCATCAAACTGTATAAATTATTTTATATTTTATTCTATCTTTGCATATTTTCTACCATACAACGTATTTTATACTTACTTTGCATATATGCTTACGAAAAAAGATCTTCAAAGGCAATGACTCATATACATAACACAACAGAAGAACCTTATATGATAAGAAGATTATTGACTAATTCAATCATCTTCGTTGGAAGTTGAGTTTTCCAACAAAGAACGCAAACATAAAACCCATTACAATGGGAAACACAATGAGAACCACTGCAGTAACAGGTAAACGATCATGATGGAATCCATAATAGTCTTCTAAGAATCTTGAAACCGTGGTTGATTCTCCGAACACGATGATCTCGTCATGAATATCTCCGTACTGAGATGTGAAGAAACCGTTTAGGCTCCAAGACGTGGGGGTTATATAGTAACACCAGATCCACCATCCAGGTACTTCCTGCAATTTACAACACCAAAACATTAGAAAGAAAAAGTCTATATCTTTCATTTCATGGGTTGTTATATACTGAGAATCTTACCGGTTTAGGGACTAAAAATCCAGCAAAAAGGTTCCAATTTATGAAGAAAAGGGACTGGAGAATGGCGGCAATCATGTAGTTTGGTGTGATGGCGATAAGGAGCATAGCAAGGAAGTTGAAACTAAGAAGGGAGCAAAACATAGAGTAAAGACACCAGAAAATTTTGTACGGTGAAGCATAGAAACCGATCATGGGATATGTTATGATCACATATTCAACACTCTGTATGAAGAGGTAAGGAATCTCATTCACAACTAGTGCCAAGGCATAAGCGGTTGCTGAATACATTCCTGCAAACCTTTCACGGTACATAACATTACGCTCTGTTTCAAAGAACTGAAGCGCTGTTGAGCAATTGTTTATGCCTAAGAAGAGCACAATTCCGTAGATGGATCCAAGAACAGTGAACAAGCTTTGCTGAGTATCTCTGCAAAAGAAAAACAATGTAAGTATGAAACTTTGATCCTTAGATCGATTTTGGTATAATTAAAGACTTTGTTACTTACATTTTCTGGCCTTTTTTCCAGAAGAGAGCACCGAAGATCAAAGAAGAGATTAATGTGTGAATGAAACGCATCAAATTATAAGAAGGGCTTCTCCAGTATGATAACATCATCTTCCAATAAATAGATCTGAATTGACCAAACCAGCTTTGTGCAAAAGTTCTCTTAAACTGTAAGTCACTTGATCTGTCATCTGGTTTGCTTTGCTGTTTCACAACTTCTGAGTTTCTCCTATATCAACCATATTTAGCTATGTTAAGACATTACTTACAGATTCATTTTTGAAAGAAACACTAAGTATAGCTTAGAAGATCTACGTACTTGTAAAGAATGGATTCATGGTAGATTTTTGCAAAATCTAGGCCAAGTTCAACCTCTGCAGACTGTGAAGTAACATCTAACATCCATGTTGCTGGATTGTGATTGTCTTTTATCTCAGGAACTCCCGGGATACTCTATTGTTCATCCATCAAAGTTCAATTTTTTTGGTAAAACCAGTTAAAGGTATGTTTTAATGCAGAAATAGGAAACCAACCTCAAAATACTCGATAACATGACATGAATGTTGCCCTAATGGTCCTGTGTAGATCATGCTACCTCCTCTTTTGAGAAGAACCAACTGAAAATTGAAGTTTTTGTTTTTATTTGAACCTTGGTGAAGAGATAAATAGTTTGGGGTGATATATGGAAAGGTGTGATATGTTGAGGTGTTAAATGTAAATTACCTCGTCGAAGGCCTCAAAAATGTCAATGCTGGGTTGATGAATGGTGCACACGATTGTTCTTCCAGTATCCGCGACATTCTTCACTGCTCTCATTACTATGGCGGCTGCTCTTGCGTCCAACCCTGTTGTGGGTTCATCCATGAAGATGACTGACGGATTAGCCACCAACTCCACTGCTATTGTCAGTCGCTTCCTCTGCTCCGTTGATAATCCACTCACACCAGCGATCCCCACCAATGCGTCCTTGATTTCATCAAGTTCGATTGTCTCCAACACTTGCTTCACGAATTTCTGTACAGTTTTTTAGCGATGGTTTTTAGTTGAGTAATACTTTTTTGTGTATGAAGAGAAATTTGGCTTACAATTTTGGTTGTGAAATCGATTTCAGGTGCCAAACGAAGCCAAGCGGAGTAAATCACAGATTCTTCGACAGTGATGTTTGGTGAGTGAATATCTGTTTGCTCACAGTACCCTGAGACTCTGGCGAATGTTTCTTGTACCTTAGGGAAGCCGCTGATTCTGATGTCGCCTTCTATATATCCGCTTGTCTTTCTTCCGGCTAAAACGTCGAGGAGAGTAGTTTTTCCGGCTCCACTTACTCCCATCAACGCTGTTAAAACTCCTGGCCGGAAAGCTCCTGTGATATCTGTTAGAAGCTGCAGTTTCTTCTGATCAAATCCTTGTTCTCTCATTTCCTGATAAGCAACAACAAGCATGCCGTCTTTAATGTTAGTAAATCGAATGTTTAAGTATGGCAATGATGAGATTTTGTTGGAGATTTATGGAAACTATCATGCAAGATATATGATACTATGATGTTAATGAAGAAGGATTACGAATTTACCAAAGGGGTGTCAACGTAATAGTTCAAGTCTTGAAATGTTACTGTCAGAGGCGTGAAAGGTAGGACCATCTTGCTTGAGGTCTCATCTGTCTTTGCAGGGGTATTTGTGGCCTTGTTCTTGACCTTAAAGTCGTTTATTATATCTTCTGTTCCTTGCAGCTCAGAGAGTTTGTCTTGCGAAATCATGGCCTGGGATGATGTGGGTGCTGTCATGTGGTAAGAAGTTCAGTATACGTGTATCTGATGTTCTGAATTTACCAGATAGAGTTGAACTTACATTTCAAGAAAGTCAGGGCCAAAGTGAAAATGGTGTTATAGAGCACGGTGAAACCAAACAAGGCGCATAACGATACCCAGTACATGTAGCTGTCGTAATTCAGTCCACGGTTTTCCATTATGGTTCTCCCTAAGGTAACATTTGTTGGTAGCATCTACAAGTGTAACCAGGAAAAGGAAACTGATTATAGTATTGAAAGGAGAAGTTTGTGTTATTCAGAGAAGCAAGATACTATGAGAGAGTCACCTGGTTCCACCTTGGCGCTAGAAACTCGTTGACAGATAAACCAATCTCAGCGTAACTCATAGGATTTATCCAAAAACCCCACTTGAGCCACACGGGCATAGAGGCTGCAGCAACACACAAAACTTACAAGTCATGCCAAGAACTTTGAGGCCATATGTAGGAGTAAAAAGGAGAAATCTTACGGGCTGGAATGACGAAACCGGCAAAGACAAATGTGAGTATTATACCAAAACTACCAGCTTGGATTGAAGCAACTCCTGTCTGGAAGACTGCAGCTAGAGATCGGAACATGGATATCGAGGTGAAGTGCATAGCAAACAGCATAATGAAGTGTCGGAAGAACCTGGAACATTAGAAGTCATCATCTTGCAATTGCTTGACTTCAAATATGAACCTTTAATAGGGTTTAATTACCAAACAATAGAGGATAAAGCTCACCTGGAGACTTCAGGGGTGTATCCAATGACATAGTATGAGAGGCAAGTCCAAACTAAAGATTCGAAGAGCGAAAGAGGGACTTTTAATAATGTTGCAGGGATTGCATAAGCCCAAGCTGGATAGAAACACAGTTGCTTTTGCTTGTAAAATACAGCTAGGCGTTGAACGGTCATGGCCAACTCTGGGAAACCGTCAACCAAAAGCATAGTGATAGCAAAAAAGAGGGCACTCATGTATGAATTTCCGTGAATGATATCAATACCCATCCGTGTTCGAATAAACACAGTCATTGTGACGAATGCAGCCATTACAAGCTGCAGAGATAAAGTTAGAAAGTTAAAGGATACTATCTACTTCTGAAGAAGACTAGAAGGAGATGAACTTCATAATGTACCTGAAGTGTTTTGAAAATATAGACAAAATAGTTTCTCTTCATGAGAAGAAACTCTCTTGACATGCATGATTTGAACAACTCCCAGCTTGGAAGAGAATAGACGCTGAAGGAAAGAGCGTCTTTGTGGCCTTTTGATTTATCAAATGGCTTGGACAGAGCTTTATCTATGTTCTTCCCGACATCCAAGTCCTTGAATTTCTTCGACATCATTTCTACTGAGACAAAACTATAAGGTATATCCTCGTGCCTCCAGTATTGTACTTGGTCCTTTCTTGAGATAACCTTTGAAGCAAAACAGGAGAGGCTCAATAATCCATGAATTTAGAAACAAAGAGTCATTTAGGGAACACAATTTAGGATTTTACCTCTTGGAGAAAGTCTGCAACACCTTTCCTTTCGGGGCATCGAAATCCACAATCCTCAAAGAAGTTAAGGATCCCATCACGTGGACCATGATACACGATTTTTCCTTTGGCCATCAGCACAACGTCATCGAAGAGGTCAAATGATTCTGGTGCAGGCTGAAGGAGAGAAACAAACACAGTAGCGTTTGTTATGTGAGCCAGTTGCTGAAGTGACTTGACTATCTGAAAAGCTGTGGAACTGTCTAAGCCGTTTGTTATTTCATCCATAAACAAAGCCTTTGTCGGACCAACAATCATCTCAGCTGCAAAAACTCAGAGGTTTCAAGTACTGCTAAAGAACATGTCAGCCAAAGATGACTTTTTTGGTAAGAATGGAGGTATAAAGTAACCTGTGGTAAGACGCTTCTTTTGTCCTCCTGATATGCCTCTCCTCATCGCATCTCCAATTAATGTTTCTCCACAGATGTCAAGCCCCAGGACCTGCAAATGCAACAAGTAGACATTACTACTCTAACAAGGAATACTATTTGAGTTAAGTTTTCAGCCGAGCTATCAAAAGAGACTATTACCTTCAAGATGTAATCTGTTTGCAGACTTCTTTTGAGTCCTTCAACAGATATTGCCTGTAGTAATACAAAAGAATCTAATCAGCCATGGAGTTTACATATTTGATTCAAATAAAGCTTCAGGGGTCAGAGGAGTGTACTTTCATGTAAGCATCAACATCTGGATCAGGAATGATTCCTGCTTCCTTTTCTCGTTTACTAACTTCCACCATAATATCTGTTTCCACAGGAAATAAAAGTCAACGATACATGGGACTTGATGCAGCTGAGAACACTGATGGTTTAAAAACTCTACCTGTTCGGCTAGCAACACCCTGACAGCGAGATGAAAAGTCAACGGTTTCCCTCACTGTCATCTCTGCCATGTGCAGGTCATACTGACTAATATAAGCCGAGGTTTTCTGAGGAACAAACTCGTCAAGTCTGTGTCCGTTGTAAGAGATTTCACCTGAACACTGTGTAAACAAAGGAAAACAACAAAAAAAGGTACACACTTCAGTCATCTGCTGTTAAATTCAACCAAAGAAAACGTGAAAAAAAACACTCAAATCTCTGCTTTCATCATTCGAAACCTTTAAATTGTTTTCCAAATTTCCAGACAAAGCTTTTAACAGAGTTGTTTTGCCGCATCCAGGAGGACCAAGCAACAATGTTAACCTGCAACAAGAAGAATCAACAAACATGAGCTCACAAGATCAAAACTGGTGAGAAGATAAAGAACTCGAGTAATTAACCTTCCTGGCTTTATGATGCCATTAACATCACTGAGTATGCTTATCTTTGCTTCACGTGTTTTTACACCAGTGATCTTCCATAGATTCTGAAGAAAACACAACGGAATCAAACCGGAAGTTTACGCAAACGCAGAAACATGATCACAAGAACAAATTCTGATTTTCAAAAGTTGCTTACAGAGAAAACACGCTTAGTAGTGTTCCACAGCGTTGGAAGTGCTTTCCCTTCAACAACCTCACACGCCGCCTCGACACATAAACTCCGGTACCTGACCTCTATGGTAGGTAACTCCATGCCAACTCTGCAAGGATCATCAGTTCCAAACTTTCAGGAAACAAATTCAGATAAGCATTTAAAGTTGAGTGTTTTATATAAGATTTACCTGTCTATTCTTCTTCTGATTTTCTTAAGCAACTTAAGATTATCATTTTCAATATGTTTGATGAGTTTCTCAATGATGAGATGACGCTCCATAGCTCCAAGCTTTGTGACATCAACAACTCTTTTGCCATTCTCGTCTCCATCATTAAGGAGACTCGACCTTAGGCGTTTAACAGTAGGCAATCTCTCGATCTCAGCCCATTGGAGAGCAAACTCTGCATCGTTACCGTTAACTTCACCATCTTCAGCCTCATTTCTTGATGTATTGCTCCGGAAACTTGAGGTATTGCTCCGGAAACTTGAGGTATGTCGCCGGAACGATGATCTGATGCTTCTTCCAACCTCTGCAAGTTCCACTCTCAATGATTCAATCTCTTCAGCTCCAGCCATATTAGCCATGACTTGGCTCTGAATTTTACAAAGTCAAATGTCTAAATGAGAGAGAAGTTCATATCGTTTGACTCTTAGATTTGTATAACTATATGTATATATATAGTTACTAATGGATTGTTCAAAATGAAACGTTTCAATGATGTAAGGGACTGCATCAGCTTTTGTTCTGATTTTTTTGTAATAAACTATTAACTAAACTAATAATTACCACATGGTATTAATTATAAAACAATTTTTTTTTTAGTTTGATTAATATTTTATTTAATTAGTTAACATGCTTTGGTACTCAAAGTTGTCGTTGAAATCTGTAAGATGATGGAGGAAACAGATTTCAGATTCCAGTTTTATATTCGTTAATGCTTTGGAGTCATTTCTTCTTCTTCTCAAATTATTTGCCTTGAGAAATAAATCATATCATAATATATATATTTATATATATATATATTATATTGAACATTTATTTTGCAGCGACAGTAGCAGCATGAAACCCGCTATAATATCTTATTAAAAAGAAAAAAAATCTTGGAAATTACTCAATTTGATTTTAAATTTTTTGTAAAAAGTGAGTTAAAAAAATCAAAAAAGTAAATTTATGATTACTTTTGTGAACTGTTGTACATATTGTCTGCGGTTAAGATATTACATAGGACGAATTTGTGACTTTTCACATGGTAACTGTCCAAAGAAGCTGTAATGGACCGATTTGTGACTTCTCAAAGTTGCGCTTTCAGTTTAGTAGTATTGTATAAATTGAATTAAATGTTTTAGAAACAAAAAATGTTTCAAAATGTAAATATTTTTAGGATTTTAATGTAAAAAGTGTGCATGCTCTTACTATTTTATTTTAATACTTTTTATCATTAAATAAAATATTAAAATAAATTGATTATTATAAAAGCGTATATTTATAAAAGGTAAGGAGAGTGAAGAGCAAATGATACGGTAATCACCACATCTAGGGCTGGGCAGATAAACCGGATCCGAATGCCCATGTGGTCCACATCTTTTGTCATCACATCTATTTGAGTTTGAACACTACAAAGTTCTAGTAGAAGAAAACTAAATTAGTCACTAATTAAAGTGAAAATAAAAATAAAAAAGAACAAGTATGTTTAAGTAAAGTTTGTTTATTTCAAATTATAAAATATTTTAGTAATAGGGATGTTAATTGAGGCTAAAACTTGCGGATTAGTCCGGTTCGATCCTGAAAAACAGTGGGTTTGTAAATATCCACATGCTTTACAGGTTTCGGATCAGATCGGGTTGAGCTAGCCCGTAAGCTACAATTTTCTATTAAAACATATTAAAATATTGATCTATATAGAAATTTCGTGATTAATGTAATATTATTATTCACATCTATTTAATAATTTTAAAACTATTGACTGTAAATTTTTAATAACATTTATACATGTTTAGTAAATTATAATATTAATCTAGTTTTATGTGTAAATCACCAAAATAATAAATATCTAGAAATCGTTGAACTCTTACCACTCTTTACCTCACTAACTAGATTTAAATATTTTGATTTTATTTTGTGTATATTGATTTATTTGAATTTATATTGTTTTATTTATAAGTTTCAAAGTATGTAAAAACTCGAAAAGTTTTGAAGCCTTGCCCGGATCGGACTCGCACTTTGAAATATAAGTCCGAATAAAACGAGTTGGATCGGATTCGGACTCAAATATGTACGGGCTTTAGATTTCGGATGAGGCCAGACTAGCCTCATTGACATCCCTATTTAGAATTTCAAAATAGAAAAAAAATACTTCCTTTTTTTCTAAAAAAAAAACTTT
>KE152124.1:15979-28731 GCA_000411095.1 Aethionema arabicum | reverse complement strand
TCATCTCTGTGCATCTGTGATTGTAGAATTCTAAACTCATCTCTGTGCATCTGTGATTGTAGAATTCTAAACTCATCTCTGTGCATCTGTGATTGTAGAATTCTAAACTCATCTCTCTGCATTACTCATCTCTCTGCATTACTCATCTCTGTGCATTTGTGATTGTAGAATTCCAAACTCATCTCTCTGCATTACTCATCTCTCTGCATTTGTGATTGTAGAATTCTAAACTCATCTCTGTGCATTTGTCATTGTAGAATTCTAAACTCATCTCTGTGCATTTGTGATTGTAGAATTCTAAACTCATCTCTCTGCATCACTCATCTCTCTGCATTTGTGAATCTGTAAATGTACAATTCTAAACTCCTCGCTCTGCATTTGTGATTGTAGAATTCTAAACTCTTCTCTCTGCATTTGTCATTGTAGAATTCTAAAAACAATTGCTTTTTTTTTCCGCAGGTTCAATATGCAGCTGCATACTTCCTGAGTCGATCAAGATCACAGCGGTTTGCCATGATCCAGAAGAAGAAAACGAGAAGAAAAGTCTTAGAAGCTCATTTAACTGTCTCTCATCAATCTCAATGCGACAAAAACAGCTCTCAACATCATCATTATTCCTACAATCACCACTTAGAGGCTGCCTTCCGCCATGGCAACTAAAACGATCAAAATCTAACACCAGCTCTTTGAAAGAAAGGTAAAAAACTAAAAACTTTGTGGCTTGGTTTGGTTTCTCATTGAGTTTGTTTAGGAACCCTACTCAATTTCTCCTGTTTAAAACCTTAATCTATGGTGATTGCTGCTACCTCTTGATGAAAAACATAGAAATTTGAATTTGAATTTGAGTTTGGTTTTTATTTATTGCATAAATAAATCGAAAGATATGGATTTGATTGATCAACAAGAGACCCAGTTCTTGTGTGTACTAATAATGGCTGAAATTAACCCAGCAGAAGAGATGAGATTTGGAGACGATAACAGTCCCTTACCATCACGAATATCTGCAATCGTCATTAATCCATCAGCTAGATCTTGCAGAATTGATAAAGCTTTCATCGCTTTCTTCTCCTTCAATTTCTTCATCTTTTCTTGTTCTATTTCACAAGATATCCCTCTCGAAATCGAGATCTCCATTGTTGAAGCTACGCAAGTTTCTTCGTGTTTTATCTTCCTCAAATCCCTAATTTTCATTGAAATACTACCTATATAGCCAACGAACTCTGCCCAGGCACTGATCTTCTGTAGCCATTTCGCGTGTTTCACATCAATTAAACCTGATTTTGCTAACCAGATGAATTGCTCAATGAAATAGTATAATCCTTCGCCGCCATATGTGACGAGTAACAAGAAAAGTTCGTGATTCGAATCCCAGTGAGAATTTCTAAGCGCGTTTATGTCTTGGATGAATTTGCCGAGGCGGAAAGCTTTACGACTTAGACCGACGCTGGATTCGAAGGTCTTGAGGCGGGTGTTTAGGGTTTCAGATTCGTGGATCAAAGAGGATGCTAGTATGATTTTGGTGGCGTAACGAGAGATCTTTAGGAGCTTGTCGACGCCATCTCTCTTGGCGAGGTAGATTTCAAGATGATTCAAGAAATCTCTGTTTTTGGGGTTTAAGCTTTTCTCAGAAGCTTTTGCATCCATGGAGACGGCGGATTCGGCAGAGAGGAAGTGATAACAAAATATGATATGAGTATTAATTGTTTTGCGTGCCCACAATTGCAAATGGATCCAAATCTGGCTTTATTACATTACAATTACAGTACAAACATTTGATTAGGGTCAAATGACTCACATGCCTTTTTTTTTATGTAATACAAATTACAAAGATACCTTGTTTTTTCAATTTTATTATTTCATTTTTAATCCTTTAAAATTGGATTTATTTTTCCATGATTAATAAAACTTTTAGTAAAACCAAAAAAAAAATAAAAATAATTCTTACAGCTTACATAATAGATTAGTGGCAAGTTACACCCTTCTATGATCATAGTATATTATTCGGATTCAAACTCACTTCATACCCAAAATGATGTTAAAGCATAAAAGCAAAATCAATAAAAAAGCGCTACACGGTAAATAAGCGGTGACCTTTGATCTAACACCTAGAACTGTTAATCGAGATTTGGGTGAATATAAGCGGTTTAGACGATTTTTAGTATAAACATTATATATATACATTTATATTTAATTATATATAATCATAATCATATAACATAGAACAAAAATATAATAGATAATCTAATATTTTTTAGATTATAGCATAAAAAATAAAATTTTAGTTTAATTATTGAAACGATGTCGTTCTTCAATTATTTTTTTTAAACCTAGATAAAATTACACCGTTTAATCGCCATTTACCACCGTTTAATTGCCGCCGGACCGCCAAATTTAACCACCTCAACTTTTGATTTTATGAAAATCTAAGTGATCTAGATGCACCTAGACCACTTTCTTGAACATTGATTCATAGTATATTTGTTGGGATTGATTTAAATCGATGGTGAAAAAATGGAATCTTTAAATATCTTTCGTTATGGTGCCGTTAATGTTTCGTAAACGAATGCCAAAAAAAAGATTTTAAAAGATTAAGGTTTAAAAACTCAAATTTAAAAATTTTGGGGAAAAACAAAAATCAAAATTAAACAATACAAGTGTTCTTTTCCCACAAAAACTAACAAAAATCAAGAGACATTTGATCATAATCTCTCTGTCACATATGCAATTAAACACCATGGATTCAAACGTGACTTAAACTTGTAACATCCCAAATCCATAAGTATATAGAATTAAAAATAAAATCCTAATTAGCACGTAAAATACCCAGAATCTGAAAATAGATTGAAACAGTTTTCACTTTACAGGAGCAAGAATGGTGTAAAGAAGAAGAAATGAGAGTATAACAATGGCTCCAATTAGTGTAAACCTTGGACTTGTCCACAACATCAAATTTGACCTCTCTGTTCTCTTTATCGGATCAACTTCTTCAGACAATGGAAACTCCGATCTCCGTGGATTCCATGTCACATACTTATCCATAGAAAATTGCGAGAACAATGTTTTTTTGCTTTGCTTTTTGAAATTCTTCCACGCTTTGTCCCAATCTCTCGATGATTTATCACCTGAGCAAAAACCCCAAAATTAACCGAACGAATTTCAAAATTTGGAATTCAATTAAGGAGAAGGAAGAGAATCTCTTACCGTTTTCGTCGGAATCTGGTTTGGAGCAGAGAAATTTAGGGAAAGGTGAGAATCTAGGGTTTATTTGGTAGAGATTTGGGGATTTTAAAGCTGTTATTCGGACATTGATGTCCATTTTGGTGTTTTCTTTGTTAATTTAGTAGAGATGAAAAAAAATTGTATGTGAGAGAATTTGAGAGTTTCTTCTACGATTCTCCGCCGGACATTGTTGTTCCTTAGCTTCTTAAAATTTACGTGTGGCTTAAACGCGACACGTGGCAGTTTTGGGACCCGTTGGATAATGCAACCCGGGCTGGGCTTGGTTCGAGAGTTCGAACAATTAAAAGGGGAATTATTTGCTTTTTTTTTTTTGTCTCAAAGAATGTATATTATGTAAATATTCGAAAAAATAATGCTGGCGACGATTTTTTTTTTTCGATTAAAAAGGTAAGAGAGTTTTACCATTACCAACTTGGATTAATAGATTTTTGGAAAAAAAGAAGAAGAAAAGATTAATAGATTTTTTGTATTAAAACAGGAGTTATCAAAACGGCATCGTGTTGTTTGTGTTTTCTAGGGTTTTGTTAACTTCAGGGTTATTTGCGGTACCGTTTTTGTTTATTCTCCATCCTTATCGTCGGTCTTCCTTGAAAGCTTTAACCAGAAACCATTGTTGCTGAATCGAACGGTGAGCGACTGTCTGCTATTTGAGGTAACTCTTTAACTTATCTATTTGCTTGCGTTTCGTCTAGTGTATGATCAGTCAATTGGGTTTTTGAACACCACATGCTTGTTGAAATGCCCCAAAGAATATGTTCTTGTTTAAAACCATGAATTGATTATGTATATTGTATTTTGAATTTAAGCCTTGTTTTCCCTTTTCTTTCTTTTGTTAGATCTGTTTCTCTATAATCTATCCTTTAGATCTGTTTCTCTATAATCTAAATACACACCAAGAGTAACCAAACTTTGTGCTTGACTTTTGTTATAATTGGAAACTGTCTTCTTTGAAATCGGAAAGGTAATTTTGAATTTGTTGGTGTCATAATCATTCTAGGAATGTTTGATTTCGTTTTAATCAATTGGCTTCACGTCAATATAAGTTTCCTTTTTTTCGTTCCGTGGTTACCCTTTATGGCTTTTTTTTTCGTGAGCTGTAGCTTAGATTGAGATTTCATGGGTGTTCTGTATGTAGAATTAGGTTTCCTTGCATCTAACTTCTACGGTTCTTCTTAGATTTAGGGCTCTCTTTTTCGGTTCACGTGACTATTAGAGTGTTGTTTTGAAACCTACCTACAATTACAATTTACAAATGTCAATTCTAGAAGATGATGGTTTTCGATATTTCTAATCAAATGCAAGGGTATTTTTGTCTTGAACTTATATTAGATTCTCTTGCTGAAAACGTAGTGTGATCAGATTCTTTTATGGAGGTTCTAGTTATCGCTTCATCGTCAATTGACAATGGCATCGGATGGTGGGATCTTAAATCCGGAAAAGAGCAGCTTAGATTCAAAGTATGTGCTTCTACGGCTGGTGGGCTCACCGCCGTCGGCGAGAAGTTTCTCGCTGCCTCTCAGCTTCGCAATGGATCTGCTTCTTCTGGTTCGATTTTTTACTGGTCTTGGAATAAGGTTCTTCTCTCCCACTCCTTGAGTTAACTCACTTTTGTTTAATTTTGTTGTAGATTATTGAAGTATTTAGGGAGTATTTACTCAATTTGAAATTTGAGAACTTATTGGATTAGTAGCTGAGTGATTTCTTATATTTAGTTGTTTGAATTTTCTATGAACATTGTTTTGAGTTATATATGTTTGTTGTAGCCTCAAGTGGAAGTGAGGAGCTTCCCTGTAGAATCAATAAATCCCCTTATTGCAAACAACGAAGGCAATTTTCTAGTTGGTGGTGGATCATCTGGTGATATTTATTTTTGGGAGGTATAATTTTATATTTATTTTGGTCTAGTTGCATTTTTTAGATTAAATATATCTGAATTTTTCTTCTATGGTGATATTAGGTTAGTACTGGAAAATTGCTTAAGAAGTGGCATGGGCATTACCGAGGGGTAACACGCTTGGTATTCTCTGGAGACGATTCCTTATTGTTTTCAGGATCTGAAGATGGAAGTATAAAAGTCTGGAATCTAATAAGGTTAATATGCGGGTTCTCCTTTTTTTGTTGCTTTCAATATTTTGCAAGGCATGGTTTATTCTTATTCTTCGTTCTTGGTTTGCCAGTCTATTTGATTTCGAGAGGCAGCTAGGACAAACTCTCCATGAACATGATTTTAATGAACACACAATGCCTGTAACCGACATTGGCATAAATATTGGAAACTCCAATGCAATCATAGTTTCTGCTTCCGAAGACCGAACTTGCAAGGTACTCATTTAACTTTTTGATATATATATATGCATTTGTTACAGTAAAATTATCATCTCTTAAATCTTAGACTAAGAATGTAAACTTATGTTGTTAATAGTATTTATTTTTCGGTAAATTTGTGTTCATGGTTGAATGTGAAAGTCTCATTCTCCAATAATTGTGAACTGTTGATGAATTATATATATATATAGTAGCGTATCAAAACTGAAGCTCTTAAACGTTTATGTGTTTCCCTTCTTTATTGTTCATCTTGTAGATTTGGAGCCTGGCAAAGAGAATGCTTTTGAAAACTATTGTTTTTCCTTCAGTCATCAATGCAATTGCATTAGACCCTTCTGAATCTGTGTTTTATGCTGGTGGAAGAGATGGAAAAATTTATATCGGTTCCCTTAATGCCGTAAGTGACCACGGACCACAAATTCTTGGTGCAGTATCTGAACAAAGGTACTTCCCATTATTGATATTATAATGCCATTAGTAACTGTCTCTCTTAGAAAAGATTGCAAAATAATATGAATTTTTGTTCTGTTTTGATTAAAATTTGTATTAATTCTTGTATCTAAGATAGTTTTTATTAGATACTTATACATCTTGTATCTGCTTTATTTCGATCTGTTAAATGCTTTATATTTGACACTTAATGTCTTCTTGTAAGCAGTAAAGCTGTTACTTCCTTAGCATATTCTGCAGAAGAGAATCTTTTACTTTCCGGATCAGAGGATGGAGTAGTCTGTGCTTGGCATCCCAAATCACGTAGCATGGTTCGCACATTCGTCCATGGAAAAGGTATTTTCTTATCACTTAACATATCTCTGACCTTGTTTCGTTACGGTCTGGTCGTCGAAAACTTTATTTTACTTGTGAATTCTATTTACAGGTCCTGTGAACAATATCCAAATTGTTAGCAAACGGTCATTAGTAAATCCATATACTCCCAACAAAATACAATCTTCTTGGAAAAGAAGTGGTTCATCCTTACCGCCACCGTTGGAAAAATATGAAAGTTCAAGAAAAGAATGGGATGGTGTAGTTATAATTGATCCATCTACACCTTTCGATTTCTCTGTTTACTCTTGTTATCAGAAAAAGAGTTCATCAACACTTATGGATGATCTAATCAAAGAACTTGAGGTTTGGATCTTTATCGAAATAATTTAGTTCAATTTACATGATGAATGCCGTGTACGTTTTACATTTTGTGTTTCTGTTTTGTTCTTTCAGCAACAAAGCTATGGACCAAGTGAGATTGTAGTCGAACGATTAGAGCATCAATGTAGAAGAGCTGAAGAGATGATTGAACAATGGCAGAAAAAGTATGAGGATTTACTTGAAGTTTGTCTTGAAGATGCTACTCAAGAAGAACAAAGCAACAAATTCTAACTAGGTTTTTTTTAGAACTTGATTTATTAACTAGGATATTTGTGGGAAATTAAGTTTCTTTGAACACTAATAGTGGTCATAATATTGGTTTCTTTCAGCTTTCAATATGAACTTGCTTTGTTACAACTGTTTTGATTCCACTTGAGCGATTCATTTCTTCTAGATCATGTTTATCATCTTGGAATGGAGGAGATACGGCAATGAATTTTGTTCTCTTTAAACATCTGATTTTATTAGTTATTACGAAACTATATTTAAATATGAATTAACCATATATCAATTTCTTAGGTTTTAATTTCCAATATTCAAAAATAAATAAGTAAACCTAAAGAAATTATTATTTTATGCCCGTATAAAAAAAAAGAATATTATCTTTTGGCTCTAACAAACTAATTTTAAACTCGATTCAATCCATAAAGATTAATGGTGAAGTTACGACTTCAGAGTCATAAGAAGCGTATATTACAACTAAAAGAAGACTTTTTTTTTTTACTTATTTTAGTTTTTATTTCAAAATTAACAACCCCCAAATAAGCATCTACACTTCAGTGCTATAACAACTTGAAAATTGAAACTGATTTTATTTCAAAACACACATAACTACTCTAAACCATAAAATTCGACCGACTCCAAAAGAGACATCACATAGAAATCTCTATGTCTCCATGTTAGAGAGTTTATCTCCATCTTAGATAAATTAAATACACTATAAATTTTGAGGTAAAGCTGAATTTCTTTGTTAGCTGCATACTTGGGTTGATTCTCAAGACATGTTCATTCTGGCTCCGTTAAAAGCAAAAGCTGAGGATATCTGATGTGGATTTGTACACAGAATAGGAAATAAAATATTTTAATATAAATTGTCCTAAAATTTATAGAAAAAAAAAATACTGAGGTAAGAAACACAAGAGAGAGAAAATACTTAAGTATGAATCTGTGTACTCTTAAAACGCATTAAGAGTGTTGTCTTTCCTCTTCCATCAAATTCAATTCTCTCTTTTTAGACTCAGTTCTCTCTTCTTTGACTCAATTCTCTCAAGTTGCTTCCATGGCTGCCAATGGAGCCATTACACGTTTCTTCGTTGTAAGAATCTCTCTTTGTGTCTCTGTATATATGTAACTTATGCTTATGTTATCTTCTTCAGGCGATTCCCTCATCATTCAACGAAAACCTTCAACATCCACTACCAAAAACCGCCAAGCTCCAATACTGTGGACAAAAAGTTTAGAAAGTAAAGATGAGAAAAATACAGGAAGATATTGTTAGTTAGCTGAAATCAAGCTTACAAACAACAACAATGGAGGAATGAAGTGAAGAAAGAAAGAAGATGAGAAAGAGAGAGTAGAGATATTTTGTAAATCTGTATATTTCTCTGTAGAATGTATGTACATTTCAAATACATATTTATACTCTGTTTTACTAATAACAGAATATTAAATCGGTCTATACCAAGCTAATTATCGGTTCAACAAAACCGGATTAGTTAAATATCTCAATAGATATATCTATATTACACATGGTTGGCGTTTATTTGCGGAAGAAAACGATCTAAAAGATGGTGAGTTCTTAACCTTTGTGTATGATGGTTTTCGTACCTTTGAAGTTACCATATACAACCGTTATGGATGTAAAGAGAACCGAAGTCTCGTCATTCAACAAGACACCATGGACGTGGACTACCATAGCGACTCTCAGACATAACTGATAATGCAGAAACTGATGATGCAAGGTTTCTCTAAAGAAGCTACAACAAATTTAACCTTAACTAACTAATACTAACGTATCATTTTGTCTGAGTTTTTTTGTTTTGTTTTGCAGCTAACTCAGCTATGGGGAATCCATGCTTTTAGACTAAAATTAGGAACAGGAAATATGAGCTGGTACGGTAAATCCACAGCCAAGAAAGAGAATTCTTAATTCTGTTATGGTTTCTAGTCTCCAAAGTTAAGAAATTGGGTTCTGTTTGAATGTTTTTGAAGTTTATTCCAGCGAATGTGGTGAAGGATTATCATCTTAGGTTTGGTAACTGCGTAACTTCATAGATGAAATTGGGATATTAGAAGGGACAAAGGGTAACTGGACGAACCAAAGGATTTGCTTCAAAGGTTGGAACAGCATTTGCAGGAGGAACAAGCTTAAAAATGAAGATACTGTAGTAAGCTATGAGCTTCTCCATAACCAAAATCTGGTTCATTCCATCAAAATCACTATCGTCCACCGTTCTACTTAAAACCAGACAGTATGATTCTCTAACTAACTAGGTTTCTTCATCCTTATCTTAGACTTATGTATCTATTAATCACGTGTAAGAAACAAAACCTGTTTAGGATTACGTTTCCCCTCGTTTAGCATCTGCAGCCAGAGGTCTGGATGAAGAATATCTTCTGCGACGAATATATGAACTTTTTATTCACTTCAATCCAGCTCTGTCCTGGAACCTTCTTAACATCGTTCTTTTTCATAGAACTTCTCATTAATGCTGCATCTTCCCAGTTTCCAGTAGAAGCATGTATTTTGCATAACGATACATGAGCTATGAGCTGTAGAGTTAAAAGGATCAATCTTTAGAATTTTGGTAGCAGCTTTTTTTTGCTAGATCAACGCTTCCTTGGGTTTTACAAGCAGACAGTAAAGTCTTCCACACGACTACATCAGGTTCCAATTTCATTTCATTGAAGAATTTCTCAGCTTCATTTAAATGACCTGCACGAGCTAGTAAGTCGACTAGGCAAGAACAGTGCTCTTTTGTTGGTGAGATTCTGTACTCAGTTTGCATTATATTATACAGCTTCATGCCTTCTTCCACCAATCCAACATGACTACAAGCAGTAAGAACACCAACAAAAGTTACATGATTAGGATCTATCCCTGCATCTTTCATTTCCATGAACAGTACAAGAGCTTCTTGTCCAAACCCAGATTGTGAATATCCAACAATCAAACTGCTCCATGAAATTACATCACGGTTATCCACTGAATAAAAAATTCTTCTTGCTTGCTCTGGTGATCCACACTTGGCGTAAATAATTAATCAACCCATTTGTGATAAATTGTTCAAGCACCAAACCAGTTTTCGTATTATAGCAATGGACTTGACTTCCCAATTTTAGAGAAGAAAGTTCCACACAAGCGCGCAACAGATTAGCCATGGTTATGTAATCTGGCTCAGATTCAGAGACAAGCATCAGCTTAAATAATCTCAACATCTCAGCTGTCTGATCGTGTTGCAAACATGCTGTCAGAATAGCATTCCAAAAAACAGAATCTGCAGGGATGTCTTCAAATATCCTAAAACAGCACTACAAGTCCGAGCAGTAGGTGTACATGGTAAGTAAAGAGTTGGTAACGGAAATATCTGTCAGAAAACCATACTTGACAATGAAACAATGAATTTGCATGCCTTGACACAGAGCCATTGGATTGGTCTGAGCACAAAGCAATGAACGCAAGGAGATCACATCAGGAATAACACCAGAATTCCTCATCTGAGAAAAAAGTAATACAGCCTCGTTAGCATAGCCGTTATTTGCAAGTCCAGCAACTATCACATTCCATGATGCTGTATCAGGTCTTTCTATTTGATAAAATACTCTCCTTGCAGAATTCAGAAAACCACATCTAGCATACATGTCACAATGAGAACAGCCTGCAAACACATCTCCAGCTAATTCAAACTTAATGCATGACCCATGTATTTGGCTTCCATAATCTGGTCTAAGGAGGCTGCTACAAGCTTTTAAAGAACTACCAAATATATATTCATTGGGATGGAAAACGCCATAAGAGAGCATTTCTTTTAAGTAGCTCAGAGCTTCAGACTCATAGCTAAGTTGTGAAAATCCTGCAATGATTGAGCCCCATGAAATTATATCCTTCATTGGAATATCAAAGAACACTTTACTTGCATCTGAAATTTGGTTAAAGCTAACATACATAGATATCAGAGTATTCTGAGCATTAAGATACAAATTGGGTTCCAGCTTAATGACTTGAGAATGCAGTTGTTTCCCTAACTCAACATCACCAGAATTGGAACAGGCTTTGATGATGCTTCCAAATGCAAATTGGCCAGGAACTAAGTCTGCCTGAAGCATTTTCAAGTACAATTTGATTGCCTCAGCTTCCTGACCGTTCTGTGAATAGCCAGTAATCACAGAAGTGGAAGAGACCAAATTCTTCTGAGGCACAAAATCAAATGCTTTTCTAGCATCCCCCAGGGAACCACATTTCCCATACATACTTAGAATGTGATTATTAAGAATCATATCATACTTGCAGCTGGATTTCAAAATGTGATAATGTATCTTCCTGCCTTGTGCTAGAGATCTAGAAGAAGAACAAACAAAAATCAAAGAAACATAGACACTTAACCTTATCTTGAAGCTTGAATCTTTTTGTGCAAAATGAAACGCTTCGAGTGCTTCCTTGTAATGTTTCTGTATACAGAGGGAATTTATGTAATCATTCATAACCTCTTCAGACCTTATGGTTGATACGTCACTTGATATTTCCAGCAACTGACTATTTCTGAAGATAACTCTACGTCCCAATCTTAACATTGTTGACATTTTAACCAAACTAATCGAAATGTAAACCTCCTACAAAAGGAGTATGTGTGGAAAGTTCAGCTAGAATGGTAGCCAGCAAGCCAAGCAAAGAATTCTATATCAAAAGAACTGCCCCCGTCGTCCATGACGAAGGCAATAGAATCCACTGCGTCAAATTCTTCAAGCATGTACAATCGAGTTTTCATGTGCAAACGCATGTAGTCTAACAAGAAACCAGTCCTCCTTAGCTCCATAACAGGACGTTGCTGTTCCTGAGGAAAAAAGACAAATAATTCAAAAGTGAGATATAAACATCATACAAGTTATCTGAAAGCCCTAAATTTTGCAGATAATTCACGTGTTCTATCAGTCTTCACAACACAATATGCATCAGCAACAGAATGGAACCGTTATTTTGTTGAAAATGTTGGGTATATCAATCATCAAATACAATGACTTGAAAGCTCGAATATCTGGAGCTACTTGACAAAATTTCTGATGAAGAGTAAATAACTAGACACACAAACGCGCAAAGGACATCAGGGGAGGTACCAATGTCAACAATATCACAGACATTTTATCGAGCAGGTGGTGTACAATGTCAAAAACCGTAAACCCAAGTTGAGAAATTGAACATCAACAGAGACGCAACCTGGTGCACCAGACAGTAGAGAAAAATGCAGAAACGAGACCAGTATACAGTTCATTAAGCAAAGGAAGAAGCATATTATCAACGTAAAAGAAAAACAAAAAAAAAAGTAAGCAAACTTGTTTTGCTGATTAAAAAGGTTTTTGGTAATGATAATGTGGAGTCTGCAGAACCTAACATCTATTCGAGACAGGGCAGGAGAAGAGGAAGAGGAACTCACGGAAGATAGTTGGCGATGGCGACCCTTCGGATGATGGAGGCTGCAGCCTGCAGTGTTGTGGTTACGGTGAGAGCCGAGAGGGACGAGGGATCATATACCTTCATTGCAGATCACTGCTCACGTTTACTATAGTTTCATCTTTGTTCCACTCTCGCATTGATTTCCTTCAATTCACCAGCAAACCACTCCTCTGTATCTAATTGATTTGGAAGAAGATCAGCCGTAAAAGATGAAATAAAGTAAAAACTTTATATGGTTTTTTTTAACCATATAAACTCTTCAAAAATAATTAAACTTGAAATAAAGCCGAATAAGGGCTACCTACTTGAAATAAACTCTTGAAAAATATTTAAGTTTTTTCTTTTAACTCAAACTCATGTGTCTAGACTA
>KE152123.1:8233-34935 GCA_000411095.1 Aethionema arabicum | reverse complement strand
GGACCTTTGAGCGCCACAACGCTCAGCTTCGATGGGACCCTCAGATCAGCCAGGTGGCTGGTCGAAGGGATCCCTACGATGATCTCCTTAAGGACACCTACACTCCTGGCTCCTCATCATCTTCAAACTAGTAAACAATGGTTAGTCCCTGCTCTCTTCTTGCCTGCTGAGTGGTTTCTTAGTTTCTTATTTATTATATGGTACCATTTTAGATCTTAACAGCGAGAATTGAGGGTCTAAGCTCTATTGATATGGGGTAGAGCAATGTATGGTGTTCATAATATGAGTTTGTATATCTCTTCTCTTGATTACATGCTTGGAATTTTCACATTTTTCTTCATTTTACTTACAGTCTTAACTTAGTTTATCTCTTCTGTTAAGCATAGCTATGAAAGCGAAATGTTTCTCAAGCTTTTGATCTGCTTGTTTTGCCTGTTTGCTGTAGAAACAAGATGTGGTGTGCTGTCTGGATGGATGCATATGATTGTTTTCAACCAATTTACTGGAATTGAACTCCTTATGTTTTCGTTCTTGTTTCTGTGTCTGTTAATTTGCTCTTCAAGTGTCGGATTGCTTTGGTACAAAGCGAAATAATAACTCTAGACTTGTTTAAGAATGAGAGGTGATCATACTAGTGGTTCTTGGTAAAGTTGTTCTTAAATCTCAGTCTCCATCTTTTGAAATGGATACACTCTCTGAATCGTCGGCTTTATTGTATTAATCAAAATTGGATCTTCTTTTGAGTTTTGTTGCTAGAATTGTCACTCTCCTGGTCACATTCATCACATTTCCACGCAATAAAGAAAGCAAAAACACGTTCTGTTATTGATAAAGGTAGGTCTTAGCATCATTTAAACAAGTGGTCAAGCCAACAGCTGGCAACAAAGTTATAAATGTTTTCAATCTGTGTCTGAATCAGATGATGATTTATTTCCGTCTATCTCAGTATTTCCTTCCTTTCTTGTTGCATCTTCCTTTTCATAAGCCTTTATAATGTCATCAACGGGAACCAATGGAAGATAGCCGAAGAGAGGGTAGCCTTTGTGTGACATGTTCTTCACCAAATGATTGTACTTACCTGATAAGTTTGCTGCCAAGGGCAAAGCTATGTTGGACACCATATGGATTGGTTTGTACTGATTGAGTTTAGCCCAGACACTCACTGAGTTGGTCACTAGAAAACACTTATACTCAGTTGCAGCATAGTTGAAGGCAGCTTTGGAGCCACCGGTTTGAGCTTCTTTGACAAAGTTTTGAGCTATATCGGTCGCCTTCTGGGTAAGTAGTTGTACTTGGTGTAACACTTGCTTAGCCATTGGAGGAGCGTGCTTGTCGAATTTGTCTGAAACTTCGTCAACCTAGAAGTAAGGTGAGGACATGAACGATCAAGCAAAGGTACGATGTTTGATGTGCTAAAAGTAATGTTGGGGTTCTAAATTGTACAGACTAGGGCTATAAAATCGAAACCACTGACTCTGGAGAAGTGATTTGAACAAGAATGTTGGACTAACCTTGTTGTCAAGAAACACGAGGAGACTGTCGGGTACATCCTTGAATTTGTGGTAGACGGGGGTGAGGACCGAGGAGACGGCTCCATCCACTGTTTCCACAGTCGATTTCAGGGGACCGGAGTTTTGCTTCGCATAGTCGTAGAGATTTGAGACGCAGACAAGCGCATGGATCGCCGCAATCCTCACAAATCCTAGGTGCTTAAGTCCCACCTCCTTCGTATTCTTCTCCGACTCCATCTACCAGCAGACACATACATGGAAATAAAGCAAAATCATCAACAGATGAAGATGACGTCATTCTGATCGCAGTTTTTACTGTTTCAAACAAGTGAATAGTCTTTACCTTATATTAATGGGTTTACTTGAGAAATCTCGGCTCTTACTGCTTATCGATGTCGTGGTGCCTTCAGTTCACGCTGAGGGAGGGGTAGTTAAAAGCGCAGCCTAGATGTGACTTGTCCCCGTGATCCACGGTTGAGAATAAATCTGGGGTCGGGGACCAGATTAGCAAGGCGAATCGTTTTCTTGGAAGTTGTGTTGTGTGTACTGTGTAGATGACTCTGGGATGTTAACTGTGGCCCACAGTGTGTGGGCACAGCATGACGACGTATAGTCTAGACGGTTCTGGAAAGGACACGTGTATGCCTTCGATTTCAGTGTGGTCATCGAATCTTTTGTTTTTAGCTTAGTGTTTTATCGAGGATCGTAAAGTGAATAGTTCCATTATCTGTTTCCATAATGTACAGGGGAAATAGAGAACGGTGAAGAAAGGTAGTATTAGATATTAGTGGTGATCTTGGTGCCCCAAAAGCCAAATATATGTCTCTATATATGTAAAGGGTAAACTCAGTGCAAAAGGAGGAATAGTAAAATAGGGAATGCAAGTGTAGTATCAGCAGAGAATATGATTTGATAGAGTGCTAGATAATGTTATGATCATATACTGTCTTCTTCTCCTCACCAGGTGTATGTATGTCTGTCTTCAATTACCCTGAGATTTCTGACGCTTCAAGTACTGCAGAATCGGCTCTCTCACCTGATATGCGGTCACAAGATATGTCAGTTAAGTTAAAGACACAAGAGTAACTGTAATAGAAGAAGTAGCAAGTATAAGACCATGCTGGTTTTCCTGCAACGCCTGTCCTGTGAGGCTTGACTATCGTTGAGTGTCTCAGGATCGTTGCATTTATTAGCAGTCTGTCCATTGGGGATGTTCCCGTTCCCCTTCCCAACCAAGGCAAAGCTCTCCCTCGAAGCCACGGGCTGAGCAACATTATCAAATTATGTACTACTTTAGGGACAAGAGATTAAAATTAGAGAATCCATTTCATTTCAGTTTGATTTCAACCTGTGCCTTGCTGCTAATGGGAGTGTTGTTCCCATTCTCTCTCACTTTAGAGATTGTCTGCTCACTAAGAACCGAGCCGTTCTGCTGCATGCCAGATCTTCCTTTCGTACGTGTAAAGTCGGATCCAATAGAGTGGATGGCTCCACAAGTAGATATATCTGTTGTTTCAAAACCTAAATTAAATAAATTTCTAGCTTTCTTTTTACTAGAATAGGAAATGTGCGAAAGGGAGGGAAGGTGCACCTGCGGTTACTTTTCCTTCTTGGCCGTTGGTATTGTTTGGAACTTCGTTAACATCTACATCCTGTGAACCCCATTGACATTAGAAAGTTGTTTAGGAGTATTCCTAGTTTTGGTATACAGAACATTTCAAATGAAAATTGTATTACCATATCCTCCGGGTCAAATACCATTCTGACTTCATTTAACTTTCTCTCAGTTAGACTAGAATGTATCACACGCTTCCCTGGTAAAGGCACATCGCGTTAAACTTGAATAACGAGAATTTAACAGCCTTATGAACAATGAAAGCCAACTTAGGACAGCATACCTAGCCTACGGTTGCTTGAAGCTTCCACATAGCCTTCTTGGGTCATCCTGTCGATTAGTTTACGCACTGCCGTCTGATTGGCTTCACCATCCAGCATGTTGTGAAGCTTTGTAATGGTTACGTATTTCATTGGAAGAGCGTGGTACAGAGCCTAAAGGGGCACATTACTTTTCAGTCAATTATATCTCAGGACAAGTCTTGCAGAGATCTCGGACCAAGTTCATGATTTCTATGAAACAGAGTATGACGTTACAGTCACTCACTTTCATGTACATGTAGTCTTCAGGAGCTATAGGTCTTCCATCCTTTGTAGCACTTTGACCATCAGCTTCATCTTTTACGAAAGTGAATTCGTTCCCTGGTGTCTGGTGATAGTATGGGTTTAGTTGATGTTCAGAAGAATAAAAAGAGAGAGTTCACAAGTAATGAAACTGTATCTGTAGGATAGAACTAATTAAACCTTATCTCTAATTATTATGTACGTGTCGTCCCCCATTTTCGAAAGAACACCTTCTCTCACGAGCTGATCGATGATATCTGAAACTCAGGATGCAGCCAGTTAGTGGAGGCAAATAGACTCTAAAGTTAATGAACATTATATAGTATCATTTGCATCATCTGATGCTTCAGCCGCGTTTTTAAGTAGTGATTTTCATCTAACCAGTGTTGGTTTTACCTTCAGATAGAACCTGAAACAGTAAAAAAGGAGTTGGCGTAGATTTAGAAACGGCGTGTAAGAAGCAAAAAGCTAAATATGTAAAGACCTCAGTTGCATTTTGTAAGGTGGAGTAAAGAGGAAAAATCCTTACTACAGAGATATCTGGGAAGTTTGAGAGGATATCTGTGAGCTCCAAAGTATCGAGATGGCGAGAGTTTATCCAGTCCTTCACCCTTGCTAACTGGTGTTCATTTTCAACCGGATCCTGTGTGTCATCTTGAAGCATGCCACAGATAGGTGAAATTATAAGAAGCTTAGTTTTTTTCCATTAAGTACATTTTGCTGAGAATTTGATTATTTACCTTCATCAACCTCACCATGATCTTCGTCTGCTTCTTTTTCTGTTAGATTATCAATTCAGCTCAGTTTACGATCTCATAGTGAAAACTTTACTACACTGGATTAGTGCACACTAGGATCTATTAGCCATCATTACCTACTGGCGCCACAATGAATTGATTTTCTTGTGTTTGGCTGATCTGAAAACAACGAGCATGAAAGTTTAATGTATTAGAGAGTAATGCACATACGATGTTAAAACTGAGAACAAAGCAGGTGAGAAAATAAAGGCAGTGTTAACCTCGCTATCTGAATCAGAAGGCTGGTCATCATGTACAGAATCAGGTCCTGTACTCTTCCCATCATCTTGCATTTCATCATTTTCATCCTCACATGGATCAAGCACACTCTTGACCTGCACAGATCACATGTAATGGATGAACATCAGATGACTGAGGTATATACCTACCCACAGTTGCCCATTTTTCAAACATTACCTTCAACTTCAACACGAGATGTTTGCTGTTAACGTTCCCAACTTCCATTCTCAGAGGATTCTTTGTCCAAACATAATGAGCTTCTTCCTCGGAGCAGCCTCTGAAAAAAGGTGGCTCGTAATCTGGTGGCTGCAAAAATGTTTAAATAACAGCTGTCAGTCTTTCATCTAGGCATTCGATCCGGCAGAGTTGAGAAAGGTGAGATACGATAAACAATTTTTTAATTTTTCCAAAAGATAACAAAAACTTGTATGCGAACACAGAAAGTCAAAAACTACTTTTATGTTGTACGAGTGCAGAACCTATCACAAGCACAATAATCTAATACATATCTAGAAGTCAGAGTTATTAGACCAAAGACGTTTTCTCCCAGCTGCACTAAGCTCATAGGAATAATAGAATCTGAGAAGGCGATACCATACCGTAACTTCATCATAGTACATTAGCTTCATTAATATGGTACGCTGGAACAGAGACACAAAGTATTAATCTCGTAATTTAACTATACTGAAGCAGCCGTAGATGGAAAATACTCCTTAAGGTTCGTTCTCATTTCATTACCTCGTCTGGCATTTTGTCAAGAGTCCTCATCAATTGGACTAGTGTACGAACCATTTTGCAAGCTGAACTCCTGGTTTCAGTAAAACCATGAAAAGTTAGAAAGTATGTTGCCGAAAATAAAGCTACTATTGGGAAGAAAAATCTCTAGGATGCACCTCATTTGATTTGGGGTAACGTCAGTACTGGAGTTGAAAGTTTCTCCATGTTTCTTATTACCAGTACGATTGATATTCATCATGACATCCTGGCTGTCAGAATCTGAATAGCTGAAAGAAACTGCAGTAACACAGCGATTCATCAATCAACTTTTGAAACTCAGTGCATCTAAAAATACGGAGGTGATAGATATCAATGAACTCCAAATAGTAAGGTCAGATTCAGCAAATGCATAATCAGTAATGTAATTCGTTGTAGAATAAACTGATTGGCAAATACTTACAACATCAATCAGATCATCCACTAGCAAGGCACACTCATCAAATCTGTTAATTATGTTCTAGAACTTACATGCGTATTCTTCAATCATTGGACCGTCTACTGTTTCACATATGCAGAATATGAGCGTTTTCAAATATTTCTTCTGGAGCGCATCGTAGACTCCTAGATTCCATCATGAGGAGAAAATCAACAAATAAAAACGAGGATACTGTTGAAAGGAACCATCGGATACTACTACTATTCACACTAAAATCAATAAGAAAAAATATAAGAAACCTTTCTCCATCCAGTCAATTAATCGGCGTGATTCAGCGTCCATAGGCATTAGCTTCTTGATCTTCATATCTGAGTTTCGTTACCAAAACACCCGTCATATGACGTTATTTTATCAATTTGTAGAATATAGTCTATGGATTTCTTTAGATTCCAGAGCCTTAGAAACTTGTAGATCAGTGTCTCACCTAATGCAGGAACTGATTTATCATTGAAATACTTCTCAGGAAAGAGGCCTCTGATATAACTGATGTTGAAGATGGCAATACGGAGCAAATTCCTCGTCTATTTCAAAAAAAGAAGAAGCAAATACGTCAGTGTAACAGAGCTACAGCTTTAGTTATTCAATGCGCAACCACCTGAAAACAATTCACGACTCATCAGATAAGGCGATTGATCCCTGAAACTTCTAAACTACCGGAACGCATAAATAAATGTATCGCAGTAACACAAAAAAAAAAAGGAGTTCAGTAAAATCGAAAGAAAAAAATAGCAGCAAAATCACCATCAAGGACGAGAAAATTCACTTATCCTCACGAAAAATATATTCAAAGGTTCGTTGGCATGACTTACCAAAAGGAGCGAATCCTGTTCAGTAATCTCTGCTTCTTTGAGCTTCTGAGCGACTACCTGAAGAGAAAACCGATGCAGATCAATCAGATTAAGAGAAGAACGAGGACATGGAGAAATTGATAGTCGGCCTTTTCTGCTCACCATTTTTGCAGTGGAGTGAAAACAAATGCGTGACCAGTGATCGCAGTAATCTGAGAGAGAGAGATCTTCAACCGAAAAATTTGAAATGAAAACGATTGTGTGTGGAGTCTCTCGCGGGGATCGTTTTGGGAATTTATATGGGAATAACATTTGAGGGGTAATGTCGGTATTTGATAATAATAGTAGGGACAATAATGACCTAGTAGCTCTAACGCCCAAGAACAAGCGCCTGCGAGGTTCGTTACGATGAGTATTTAGTGGTCCCTACCTTGGAATACAATTTTTCTTTATTCTACTTGGTCCGCAAGACTAAAAATAATTTTTCGTAAAAATTAACACTAATTTATCACTTATCGTTTTTAATATAATAACAACCTACACAACTACATAAATTTTTATTCGTTTTGCTGTTATTGATTTAATAATTTATCGTTCAATTTAATCGTTGAATTTTCTTGTTGATATCTCTAGTTAAAACTTATTTGTTTACTTACCATTCTTTTGACAATAATCACAAAAAAATTTAAATAAAAAGTTTTAACAATTAAAGATCTAAATGGTCGATTGCTGAAATTAATCACCAAACCATGTAACCAAAAGAAAAACAAATAAACAAATATAATTTAAATTGTGAAAAATTATGCAAAATGTTCTTAATTCAATAAACTTTTACAAATTTATCGTAATGTATGATGGTTTATCACTTACACTATTGAGTTTAATGTAAAGACATTTTGCAATTATAACAATTTTTAAAATCTCCCTTGAATTGTTATCTTCATCGTACCTAATTATCGATGATCTTTAAACGAACAATACTACTTATTACTTGTTAATTGCTATTGTCACACATCTCTGGTATCGGTCCAAACTTTTGTTTCGGCACAACTGCACAAGTAATATAATTCTTTATTATTGATTCCCTCCAAACTTTGATGAGAAAACTAAACATATCCACAAGAACCAAATCGTCAAAAGCCTTTTAAACAACTATTTTTAGTTTTTGTTTTTAGAAAATCTCTAATGCGCAAATCCGTATAAGAAGTACAAAGATTTGACAATATTTCACCGTATAAAAAATACAATATTATATTCCTGTCTTTCTGCTTACTCAAACCGTATAAATCAAAGAGCCGCTCTTTATTGATTTGCTGCATTTTTGCTTCTCATATGTGAGAAACATAGCAATAAAATGAATGTTAAGAAAGAAGAGAGAAAGAAGGCATATCTTCGATTCTATAAACCTCCTCCATCATCAACTCTCTTTCAAGCTGTCCTCTCGTACATCTTAGAACATCCTGAACATGCACATAGTTCATCCATCATCATCATACACATGTATTTATATACCCGCTCTAACATTATTCATATTATGATTTTTCTTTTAAAACATGATATGTGGGGAAAAAAATTGTTTTGTTAAGTTTATTCTATATAAAATGTGAAACATGATTTTCCGAAAGATTTTTACTATCGTTTTTCCTCATATATAAATATTTGGGATGGTAGAAAAAACCCCCTAAATTATATGTTTTGGCGAAACATACCCTAAACTACAAGTCGGAAAAAAAACTTCTAAATTTTGGCTTTTTGGGCGGTAAAACCCTTACACTTTGTTTTTCAGCAAAACAAACCCTAAAGAATTCATTGGCGAAAAAACCCATGGACTTTGTTTTTTCTTTTTTGCGAAATAAACTCATAGTCTTTGTTTTTTAGCAAAAAAATGTATCTGTTAATTTAACCGTTAAATTATTGTTTGTCTCTAATTAAATACAACGATGTGTTTAAATAATAAAATTAAAAGTTATTAACAGTTAATTAAAATTAAATTTTTATAGTTTAAAGCAATGTTTTCAAGCTCGACCCAGACGATGAACTAGATAATCTTCTGGGTTATTGTGTTGATCCAATCCGACCACATGTTGATTAAACTTTATTATTTTATTATAGATATAATGAATAATTAAATAGTTATTCTTTGATACAATACACAAAAATTATTTATTCTGATATAAAATATAAGAACCAGAAACTATTTATAGATTATCTGAAATTTAAATTTCTTATGGTGTATGGTAGTCTCTCATCACATATTCAAATAATATAGAATCAAAAAAGTTGATATAAATAAAAAATATATTTTTTTCAGAAAAGGTAAAAATAAAATCTAGAGAAGTCTCCTGAGCTCATTGTCAAATTCTCAAAAATCAATATTTATTTTCTTTCATCCAATTAAAAGCAAAGTAAAAAACAAAATTTCTGATTAAAACTAAACAAACAATCACCTCTCTCCTCTAAGCTCGAAAGAGAAAACAACGGCGGAAAATTTTTTAGAGACAAAAAAGCGCACAAAAGATATTTTATAATAAAGATATTGGGTTAAACGTGTCGTTTTATTTAATTAGATACTAATGACAATTTAATAGTTAATTAAATTGAAGAGTTTTTTCGCATAAAAACAAAGTATATGGAGTTTTTTGTCTACTTGATAGTTTAAGAGTTTTTTTTCGCAAAAAAACAAAATTTATGGGAGTTTCCCTGGACTTAATAGTTTAGAATATGTTTCACCAAAAACGGATAGTTTATGAATTTTTTCACTACCATCTCTAAATATTTATATATAAAGCAAGAGTTTTAGAACAATGTTTTGTTAGTTTTTTTAACGAAAATGTTTCGTTAGTCTATACTAAAAAAAAGCGAGACTCTCCATATACCATAAGAAACAACATACTCACGTTGAATTCCATGTAGTTGGCGTTCTTTTCCAGCCATTGCTTATCCATTACAACGAAAGCCACGCAGTACAGCAAATCAAAGGCCCATTCGTTTTCTGAATTTCCAAAAACTAGTCAAAAACCAAGTAACCAAAACCAAGTAATCAAAGGCTCTTTTTGTCTTAGTTCTTACCTGACAACATCTGTATGAAAATCGTCCGTACAAATGTCCTAGGCTTTGCTGTTAATTAATTAATTAATATATTCAAAAGTAAGAAAAGAAACAATAACCAATTCCCTTTCATAAACTAAGTGAATTCAACATGGTTAATGGTTAAAGCCAGTAGACTTACAGTTACATGGCTCTAGGTCAAGCATTTGCATGATCATGAAGGTTATGTACACCAACTACTGCAAATGGATATTCCCAAGCAGCTCTTTTGCCACCTTGTTTATTTAATAGACATTTAAATGAAATCTGCAACCATTAATGCATTTATACTCTAAGATTCAAGATATGAAAAAAATGGGTTTTAATAAATTTCTTAAGTAAAGAAAGTGATTGTATTTACTGGAAATGTCTTGGCAAAGAATAGAAGGTTTTCCAGTGATATAAATCCAGCTCCTCTGGTAACATCAGAAAAAAAAAATCACATTAGGCATTATATATAAACGTTAAGCTAGGATATCTTCAATGGTGTTTCAGTATTATAATTTATAGAAAAAAATTTTAAGATTATGTTTCAATGATTCTTTATTTTAATATTTTTTTTTTAAAATAAAGAGTAGAGAATTAGACAGTTCATGATGTTTTCCTTCAAATTGTTTTATAAAAAATGAATGAATCTTCAACTATGAAGACATAACTAAATAATATAATTGTCAGAACAAGGCAGGTCAAGTGGTTCCATTTTGTAATTCATTCCTTTTGTATCTAAGGGCACCCGGGCCTTGTGGCTCAAGAAAAGAAAAAAAAATAATATAGTCTTCAATAATATTTTCAATTTTGTCTTCAAAATCTTATTTTTCAAATTTGAAGAACATGAACAAAATTAAAAAAAAAATAGTTAATATTCGAACAAAGAATATGAAAAGTTACAATTGTTATTCATTTCAAAAGAAAACGTATTATTCGAGTACATTTCTTCAAAAATTTACTCAATATTTTCAAGAAAGATATAAAATTACCATTGAAGATCATATTTTATATATTTTGAAGTATAAAAAACTATTGGAAACGTTTTTGCATGCTATTCATCTTCTTCAAAAGTTTACTCAAAAAATATTTTACCAAAAAAAAAAAAATTGAAAAAATAGAATAAAACTACCATTGAAGATCACATTGCACATATTTTGAAAAAAAAACACCATTAGAGACAAGAAAATAAAAGAAAGAGAGATAGATTGATTAACCTAAAATCAGTGGATGGATCTCTTCCTTGCCATCCCATTTCTTTCCATTGATCTGATATTAAAGCTTGAAGCTCTTCGCCTGGATATGTTGCTGACCACAATGCTCTTAATGCATACTGATGGTCACGCCGCGAAGCATCAAAGTAAATTTTGGTTCTCTGTCGTAGCCGCTTGAGTCTTTCCTCCTGCAAAACCAACAAAAATTTGATTAGTTTATCAGATAAATAACTATGAAGAAATGCTTCCTTAAAGCAAATGCAGTTCGTTTCTATGGTATAATTTAACCTGCAAGGGCGTCAAGTTAGGGCAGATGTAAACTCTCTTGCGGTTAAAGCACACACATGTTAGACTCTTCTTCTTTCTCCAAATTGGTGTCCCACAACTCGTATCATCTTCTGATACTTCAAACATACACATTATATTATATATATATACACATAATTAAAGTAACAAAATTTTCTCAAGAACCAAGAAAAAACCGTATTGACACTACATGAAAGCATCTATACTACCTTGCTTCCATTTAGCAAAATCCATCTCAATGTCAATGAGACTAGCCCAATTAATTCGACCCGATTCAACCATATTATGTCACTTAGGACTGGCCAAAAAAAAACCGGAACAACGGAACCGAACCGAACAAAAAAGGTTCTGGTCCGGTTATAGTGAAAAGTATCTATTGGATCTTAAATTCGGGATCTTTAGATATCGGATAGTAACTGGATCTAAACCGAGATCCATTAGGTATCCGAAAGTAACCATAATTTCTTTTTTTTTGGTATTTATTTTTGTTTTTAGGGTATTTTTTTGGGTTTAGGGTAATTTTTCGGTTTTGTGGGTAATTTTTTTATCTTCTTATTGATTATCTGAAGGAAAACCGAACCAGAACCGGAACCGCGAATCGGAACCGATACCAAACCACAATCTGTAAAGATCCTATCTTATTCGGTCTTATAGTCACATAACCGGAAAACTAAAAAAAACCGAAACTTCCAAACCGGAACGTTGAATACCGAAACCTAATATCACTATAACTTGTAAAACCCGAATCAAATACTGTGGAAAAACATTGCTGTCTATATAGTTTATTGTGAATTTTTGCATTTTTTAGGGATACTGACAAAAAAACCACAATAGAATATATGCTAGTCAATTTATATTCTCTATAATAAATTTGTTCAAATAAAGTCTCTATAGTATTTTTCGGCTTTCTGGATCATATATTATTGAAAACTTAATGGCGTCGTTAATAGCACCGTTACCCCGTGATTGATAATGCTATGTATTTTGAATCTACAAAAATTTTGTAATTAAAAAATGTATAAAGTATAAAAATGTTATTATTTCTTTTTTAATTGTTATATATATATATATATATTAGAACATCAGAATTTCCCACTAATAAAAAAAGAAAATTACAAGATTTCCCACAAAAACAAATTGCACATGATTATTTTAAAGTACTTTACCACTGTTAGAGATGTCAACTTAGTTATCCGATCTAAAATCCGTGTGAACTAAGCCCTATGAAATCAATTATTCACAAGGGGACCCATCTTATTGATATAAATAATGCAACCGATTGCTCCTTCTCAAGCAGACAGCTAATTATTGTGCCAACAATATTCCCAAACACGCCATTATATTTGGTAGCTTAATAAATATAATTTATATGTAAATTATATTACTATTATACATAGTAGATAGCATTTATTTTAAATGCCTTATAGATTTAAAGATGGATTTAGGCCATCCATAATGATGACCTTTTAATGTCTAAGAAAATATTCACTCTGTCAAAAAATAGGGTACAATTTTTACATTAGTACAATTTTTTAAACATAAATAGATATTTTTTATCTAATTTATTAAATAAATGTATAATTTAATACACTAATCAGTATATGTCAATTTTTTTTAAGAGTAAAAAAAAGTAACTTTATTTTTTTTTAACATTTTAAAGAAGTCACAGTTGTGGATGCCCTTATTAGTACAAACACGTTAATCAAAAACCGGTCAAACATATACCACTATAGATAATAGATTATGTCTACAACCTTACTCTGCTACACTAATATTGCCACATCACTGAAAACGACATTTTTTTCCATGTTAAAATAGTATTGCCAATTTTCTGTTTATAGGCTCTGTTTTTGCCAAGTGTTAGGAGGGATAAGTTTGTCAAAACTTAAAACATAATTTTTTTGTACATTCTTTTGTGAAACGTCCAAATTGTTGGAGTGTATATATAGTTATCTTAAATATTTAATCAGTTAAGAAAATTAAACATATTTTTTAATGTGAAATAGTAAATTTTAAATAAAAAAAATGAAAAAATATTAAGAGAGATAAAAAAATTTCAAACAAAAAAAAATCCAAAAGAAAATAGAAAAAAACACAATTACTCATAATCCTTATGAGACGGAGGCAGGATATAACATATACTTGGATTACATCCTAACTTTGGAAAGTGAAGATATAGAGAAGAAGAAACCAACATAAGAAATGGCCAAGCAAAACACGTCGTCGAAACTCAACAAGATCAAGATTCAACGGCGGATGAAAACAAATTCATAGACCGATTGTGTAAGTAGCAGTGTGTTTTACGATTTTGCTGGATTCGGCATTACCGCGGTGAAAGGAAAAAACGTACCGGTGGAGGAGGAAGAGGCGGCATCAGAGTGCACAGAGCAATGGCTTCTGGAGGAAAGAGGTGAGAGAGTACGTGATGAAATTCGAACAACTCCGCATTTCATTGGGTAAATGTTATTTAATTTTTTGGATTCTGTTCACTCTTCGGACTAAGAAATGTATGAGAGAAGAGAGAGGATAGAACGTGCCTGCTGATCTTTCTCAGCTTCCGTGACTGCGAGCTATATTAACTTAATTTGAGAAATGACGCATATGGCCTTACTATAATCTTAGGGATTACCCAAAATGCACTTGAACTTTGCCGGTTCAGAAAAAGAACCTCTCAACTTTGCCTTAGTTTTTTTTACTAACGATTTGTTAAGAAAAAAGCCAATTCAGGTTAAAGTTAGTGAGATAGCTCGGTTCCATTCTAAACAGAATTCACACAGAGCCGTTCCGTGGCTATCAGAGACCCTAGTCAAAAATAAAAAATATGCTTTATTTTTCTTAGTCAACGATAAATGATACTAATGTAAAAATTGTATCCTATTTTTTTCTAAACATAAATGTTTTTTTTTATGTGGGTCCTAGACTATTGTTTAGTCTGTTTATGCAAAAATACGGATCTGAATTCACATTTGGATTTACATAATTTTACTAATGTTTTGAGTTTTTTTAAAGAAAATTTTATACATTTTATCATGACACACCATTATTATATCTCAACAATATAAATATCTTAAAATTATACCTAGAGTCATACTTAGAGTCATAAGATTTCGTATGGTGAAAAAAAACATTCAAGTATGAAAATAGTTTTTAAATTTTGATCACTGGATTTTTTTTAACTATACTGAATTTTTAAATCAAAAATTCAATTTTAAATACAAAATTAAATTATAATAGCAAAATTTACTCAAAAATATAATTCAAATTTAGATTAACTATACTATCTTTTGAAGTTTGAATGGGATTTTTAGGTTTAAAAAACCTAAGTTATCAAAATTTAGAATGAAAAAAAAACTGTTATCAAAATTCAGAATTTAAACACTTATTTTGGATAGTTGATATTTTTTTTAACCAAACATAAATAATTCGGGGTTGTGGCCCAAATTGATGTTAAAAAAACATAAATAATTCGGTATCTAAAATACCATAATCCAAGAACAAGTTTTCAATAAAAAAGAGCTCTCGTCCGTACACCCATGGAGACGGCGGCTAGGGTTCCCACACCCACCTCCACGTGAACGCAGGTAAGGTCAACGTAAAGGGTGTCTCCTTTAAGGAAGCTAAAAGCATTTAAGGAAAGCGTACATTAAAGGGACCACAACCACCCTTTCACCAAGAATTAAAGACACGAGAAAATCTTCATTTACTTCAACAGCACCCAACAAGTGAAGATCTTACTTCTTCGCTCTTTTTTCTTCCTTTTTCCCCCGCTACAACGAAAGTCAACAACCAAATCAACCAAAATATCATCAATCAATGGATAGACTAAGATCTCACAGATCAAACCCTTTGGAGACAGATCTCTACACTAGGCTAAAATCCTATGAACAAAAAGGAAGAAGATGCTCCAGTTGAAATACCTGAACTCAATATGGACCAAATCTACAAGGAGAATAGGAAGAGCCTCATCATTAGACTCTGGAACCCTGTAGCCCAGAAAGTAGGAGGACTAGTAAGGGGAATGCCAACCATCTGGAATCTGGAAGGCAAAGTTAGAGGACGAGGGTTAGGAGAGAACAGAGTCCAATTCATCTTCAAGGAGGAAGAAGACATGGATTATGTACTACAGGAGCAGCCCTGGTTCTTCATGTCCTGGGTGCTAGTCATGGAAAAATGGTCACTGAACTCAGACCCCTCTTACCTGACCAGAATCCCCTTCTGGATTAGAGTCCGCGGAATCCCTCATCACCTAATTCAAGAAGAAACTGTTAAAGCAATAGGGAACTACCTTGGAATCTGTGAAGATATGGAACTGCACGCCTTAGCCTCCAACTCACTTGAATATGTGAGGGTACGAGTTCGTATCATTGCTGACTACCCGCTCACCTTCAAGAAATCCTTGCGGTTCGCGACAGGGGAGGTGATAATAGTGGAGCTGGAATATGAAAAGCTACTAAAAATCTGCTTCAACTGCAGGAAGCTGACTCATAACATTAACCGATGCCCAGATCATCACCTAATGACAAACAGAAACCGAGCCATCAGGTATGGAGAGGAAGAATTTGGAATCATAGACATACCAGAAAGCTCCACCCAAAGAACTGTTGGAGGGGACCTCAGAGATGTACTCAGAGCAAGATCAAGACTAGCGATCAGGGAAAGCCAACCCAGGGAAGACAGACGTAGGGACTACCACTCCTACAACCCCTTAAGAACTGAACACCCCACCCGAAGAGGAACTAGCGCCAGACCAGAAAACCCACCCCAATGGCTCAGACGGGACAAGACAAACCCTCCAACTGCAAGCCAGAATCAGCAACCCCAAGCAGAACACCAACTCACAACGAAGAATCAGCAAGCCTAGAAAAGAAGAGAAGGCAAAGAACATGAGAAAGGATCCAGTCAAAGTCTCAAGAAAAAAAGAAAGGAGCCAGAAGAGGGTAATTACTATGCAAAGAAGCAGAGGCAATTGGAAATCAGAGAGGAAATCCACTTCAGTAGCAAGCACTCTCCTACCTCCCAGAAGGGACGCAAGAAAGGCACCAAAGAGATGAATATCGAGGATTGGCTCAAAATAGCGAGGAAAGAGAGACCTGAAAGAAGCATCTCCACAACAACAAGAAGCATCCGCAAAGACTCCAGCCATGACATCCAGGACTCCTGCAGCTCAAGCAGTATTCCTACATCAAGCAAAGCACAAGACAACAAGACTCAGACACTAGAAGAAACAGAATCATCAGGCCAGGTGGGAAGCCTTAATCCACCCAATCCTAAATGAATGTTATAGCTTGGAACTGTCAGGGTATGAGGACAAACCCGACAGTTCGACACTTACGGGAAATACATAGTCAGTATACTCCCGAGGTTTTGTTCCTCAGTGAGACTAAAAACAAACAAGAATACATTAGAAACATCTCAAATCAATTAGGTTATCATAACCTCCACACAGTTGAACCAGAAGGACTTAGTGGTGGTCTTGCACTCATGTGGAATCAGGCAATTCAAATATCTATCCTAAAAGAAATCAAAAACTACATCCACACAACTGCAATTTGGAGAGGACAAAAGATTCACTTAACTGGAGTGTATGGAGACCCCATCAGAGCAGGGAGAGAAGAAATCTGGGAGCAAATTACAAGGCTAAGTCACTCAATAAATGGTCTGTGGATGCTACTCGGGGATTTTAACGAGATTCTATCAAATAATGAAAAACAAGGAGGAAATCTCAGACCTGAATCATCATTCTTCCCCTTTAGAGCGATGATGCAGGCCTGTGGAGTCCGAGATACTCCCTACTCCGGCAACCCATTGTCCTGGTTTGGCAGTAGACACAACTCAATTGTTCAGTGCAGACTTGATAAGGCAATGATCAATGGAGAATGGAATCAAAATCTTCCTACAACCCAGACAACCTACCTAAAGAGATATGCATCAGATCACAACCCAATTCTAATCACACTAGATCCATCGGATCTCAAAGCAAAAAGATACATGATGAAGTATGATAAACGATGGATAAGAAAAGAAACCTTCTCAGCAATAGTAATCCAAGGATGGAAAGCAATGTCATCTTACAGTGACCAAAACTTTGCAGATAAAATCAAACAATGTAGAACAACCATTGCTCAATGGAAAAGAACCCAAAATCTGAATTCCAACAAGAGAATCAAGGAGCTTCAAGAAGAAATAGACCAAATCAGCCATCAAGCTAACTTCAACTACAATGATCTAAAAACCCTCAATCAAGAACTATCCATTGAATACCAATTAGAAGAAATCTATTGGAGACAGAAAAGCAGAGTAACTTGGTTGGCTCAAGGAGACAAAAATACAAAATATTTCTATGCAATGAACAAAATTTGGTGTATGCAAGATGAAACTGGAAGAGAAGTATTCAAGGAAAAAGATATTGGAAATCTGGCGGAAAAATATTTCAATAAACTATACAATTCAAGTACTCAAGACTCAGCTACGGAATCATCTTCAACCGATCAATCAAGAAACCAACAATCAATCAGAATAACACAAAAACAAAACCAAATCCTACTACAATCGGTAAGCCTCCAAAAAATGAAGCAAGCAGTGTTTGACATACCTGAGGACAAAAGTCCAGGACCGGACGGCATGACTAGCAGCTTTTATCAGCAAATGTGGGAACATATTGCAAAAGACCTACAAAAAATGGTAAACAAATTCTTTAATGAAGGCATTCTGGACTCTCAAGCTAACCAGGCACACATCTGCCTAATTCCAAAGAAGGAGGGAGCAAAGAAAATGGGCGAATTCCGACCTATAAGCCTTTGTAATGTAAGCTACAAAATCATTGCAAAGATAATGGCGAAAAGAATTAAACCTCTAATGCCAAACATCATCTCTGAGACTCAAGCGGCTTTCGTGGAAAGAAGACTCATCACAGATAATATTCTCCTTGCCCATGAACTGATCCATAGCCTGCAAACAATCAAAAAGCCATCAGAAAAATTCTTAGCTGTAAAAACAGATATGTCAAAAGCTTTTGACCGACTAGAATGGAATTTCCTGAAAAAGGCAATGCATTACTGGGGATTTTCAGAACACTGGATCAAACTCACTAAGATATGTGTATCATCAGTTAACTACAAAGTGCTTATAAACGGTATGCCATATGGCGCAATCAAACCGAAGAGGGGTCTACGCCAGGGAGACCCCTTATCGCCATTCTTATTTGTCCTGAGTACAGAGATGCTAACTACACTGCTATCGAAAGCAGAAGCTGATAAGAAAATCACTGGGCTGTGCATAGCCCCTAAACCACCACCAATAACCCATCTACTATTTGCAGATGACAGCCTATTTTTCTGCCAAGCAAACCAACAAGAAATTGAAAATCTAAAAAACATTTTAGACTGCTACTGCTCCCAATCAGGTTAACAGATTAACTATCAAAAATCTAGCATCATTTTTGGACGAAAAATAGGCCAAGCAGACAGGCAACAAATAAAAAACCAGTTAAGCATCACGCAAGAAGGAGGGGAGGGCAAATACTTGGGCCTACCAGAATGCTTTGGACGAAGAAAAGGTGAAAAACTAAACTACTTAAAAGAAAAACTCATGCACAAGCTAATCGGATGGCAGAACCGTTACCTGTCACAAGCTGGCAAGGAAACACTCCTAAAAGCTGTAATGCAAGCACTACCGGCCTACACTATGGCGGTCTTTAGATTACCTCGTTCAACCTGCAAGCAAATAACATCAATTATGTCCAAGTTCTGGTGGCAGAAAAAATGGGGAAAAAAGGGAATCCATTGGAAAAAGTGGGACTCTCTATGCAAACCAAAGGAAGAGGGAGGACTAGGTTTCAGAGATGTAGAAAAATTTAACACCTCACTACTAGTAAAACAACTATGGAGACTACTCCAAAAACCAGACTCATTAGTATCAAAAGTACTCAAAAGCAGATATTACAAATCTGGAACAATCCTTCAAGCGGTCAAAGGAACAAGACCATCTCTGGCATGGCGCAGTATAATCTCATCCAAAGAACTCATAAAACAAGGTATAAGAAGGAATGTGGGATCAGGTTTTAACACTTATCTCTGGCAAGAACCATGGATTCCGGATCACCCAGCAAGACCACCAATCCCATTGAACGCAAACCTCGCAATCAATAAAAAGGAAAAAGTGTCAGATGTCATCACCCATTCAACAAGAGATTGGAACTTAACAGAACTGCAACGAAGATTCAAGCAGGAGGACATAAAGAAAATCCAATCACTCAAGCCAGGATCAAGGGAGACAGAAGACAACTACGTATGGGACCCCTCAATAGACGGGAACTACTCGGTCATATTAGGGTTCAAATTGCTCAATCACATGAAGAAAATCAGCAACTCACCAACCCCAATCTAGAGCCAATCTTTCAAGGAATCTGGAAGACTGATTGCAACCCAAAAATCAAATCATTTTTATGGAAGATGCTCACAAACACAGTACCAGTTGTAGATAATCTACACAAAAAGAAGCTTACAACTGAGCGACAATGCAAAAGATGCGGGTTTCACAGAGAACAATCAATCACCTAATATTTAGGTGCCCTTTCAGCCGACTAATCTGGACTATGACAGAAACACCTGGATCACGGAAAGGCTGCTTCACCGACTCAATCTACACAAACCTAGGACAACTCATGTTCTACAAAAGTCAAGACAGAACAGCGATGCAAATAAATTCATCCTATCCTTGGATAATTTGGCTCTTATGGAAAACAAGGAATGAATCTATGTTCCAGAACAAACATGCATCACCGACGGATCTGATCAGAAGAGCAAAGAGAGAAGAAGAGCAATGGAGCGACGCGCATGCAAAAACAGTCCACTAAATAAGATCACCACAGATCCAAACAATGAGATCCAGAGAGGAAGAACAGCGACGACAAACAAAATGGAAACCCCCACCATCTAATTGGTTCACATGCAACACCGATGGAGCTTGGAGCAAGGAAGAAGACCACTGTACCTTTGGATGGGTGCTGCGCGACTCCGCCGGAGAGGTGAAGCACTGGGGAGCCAAATCGTTGAAATCGCTACGATCGCCGTTGTTAACGGAAGGAGAGGGACTCTTGTGGGCATCGGAGAATGTCTTACGCTTAGGCTACCGAAGAGTCATCTTCGTTAGTGATAGTCAATCACTCGTGGACCAAATGAATGGGCCTAACCAATGGGCTATACTCTCCTCAGCCCACCAGCAGTTCAACAAATTAAAAACCCAATTTACTGAAGCGAAATTGAGTTTCACCCGAAGAGAGGCAAACCGAGCAGCGGACGAAACGGCAAAACTAGTTAGATCTTTTACTTCATATTCCGCAATTGTATCTCCGTTAATGCACTCTTGTATTGCTCAAATTGTAACGGGTGAAAAACCCGAATCCGAAACATGATCAATATAATCTAAAATTAGACGAAAAAAAAAATACCATAATCCCTTCTCAAATATACCCCTTTCTAAAATTTGTTGAGACAAAAAGCTCTAAGCTTGTTGGAGCTGAAACACGAAGAAAAGGTCAGCTTCATGCCTTATTTTCATTATAAACCTTACAATAATATCTGAAACCTTAAAGATGTATACACGTATTTGAATCTCAACGACAAACTATGGTTTTTTAACCATAAATTTTAAAAATCGGGGTTCTTAACACCTAAAACTTAATAAACTGAGTTTCTAAACCAAAATTTCATATTTAAACTTGAAATTATTGTCTAATTAATCCGATTTAGATTAGAACTTTCAATTATATTTTGAGATTATGGTTTAATTTTCTGTTTAAAATTTAATTTTGACAAAGTTTAAAAATTTTGATCTAAATTATCATTTTCCTAAAAGAACCCATTTTGAATAGTTGAGAAATTTTTTTCACCAAAAAAAAAAATAAATTTTTTTCCAACAAAAAAGTTCAGAATACCATAATCCTTTCTCAAATATATCCCCTTTCTAAAATATGTTGAGACTAAAAGCTCTAAGCTTGTTGGAGCTGGAACATGAAGCGAAGATCAGTTTTCCTTATTTTCCATTATTACCTTACAACAAAATCTGAAACCTTAAAGATATATACACGTATCTGAATCTCAACAACAAAAACTATAACAAATTAAAAAGAAAGCTCAAGTTTGGATGCACCAAGGCAAGTTTCTCTGCGAGTTAAAGAATCAACTAATGTACAGTATCATAACCTGATGAATGAATAAACTAACGTGATGAAGATTCAAAGCCACCAATCGGGAACTTTTAACCTCCGGTTTCTATGTACACCAAGCTTAACCCTTGGGATCTTATGTTTCACTTGTCTCCACAGCATGTTTATTGCATCTTCTTTCTTGGGAGGGTACTGAAACTCGTAGTGATGAGATACGTTCTTCAGATTTTCCCATAATTGTAGCCATTTCTCTTTAGGAAACTGGCGGAGGTTGCTGACGAGGTAGTCCGGTTCGAGCGCTTCCTTTACAGAGAAAAAGAGTGAGAAGTTTGAGTAGTCTAGTTCATCTTCAAATGGTAGCTCAATTTTGTCACTTATGATCACTGGAATGCAGTGGCTGACGATAGCGTCGAATAGGCGGCATGAGGATGGAGTGTCTCCAGCTGGGTGCAGACAGAATTTCGATGATCTCATACCTTCTGTTGACTAGTGCAAAAAAACAAAAATCAGATTCTTTACTATCACTGTTCTTCTAGAAATTAAGATCCCTAGATTGAGAATGCTAGATTTTCAGTTTAAGATTTCAGCTAGGGTACATGGTATTTTCGACCCTGAACTATCTCCGTTTGTTGGGAAAAATTCAATTATTGAACATGGATTTTTAAAACTTAAACTTTGATCACCAGGTTTTTAAACCCTATCGAATTTTTTTTTATAAACCGCAAAAGTTTTAGGCTTTTCAGCCCCATACATCCTCCCAACGGAGGATTGAATCGTGGTTCTTTATAGCACATACCAACAAGGAAACCACGAGACCAACATACCGAAATTTTTTTAATCAAAATTAAACTTTGAACATAAGAGTAAACCATAGTGTTTCAAAATTTAACCAAAAAATGTGATCCAAATTTGGATTAATTATACTATAATTTCAAATTTAAATTTGAGATTTCGGTTTAACAAATCCGGTTATTAAGGATTAGAATTTAAAAAACCCGATTATCAAAATTCAGGGTTTAAAAAACATTTTGATAATTGAGTCTTTTTTCACCAAATGTAGATAGTTGAGGACCTAAAAAACCATATTCCCTTTATACGATATCGACTATGTTCAGTTCTTAATGCAAGCTCAATCTTAAACTAGTGTAACATTTTGAATGAGAAGGAGAGCTTACCGCTTTGATGCTTTGTGTTGTTGGTACACTTTTCTCATAGTGAACATCAGAGTTATTAGCTAGTAGTTTTTCTAACTTCAGACGAATTTTACCTTCCTGCAAGAAAAATTAGATAGGGGGAATAAGATTTATAAAAATTCTTAGTTTGAGACATGAATGGTTAAGCTACATCGAAACATACAGCTTTCCTGACAGTATTTCCACGAAAGTAAAGAAGAGTGGTGCGAGTTTCGTAGGGATCTGGAGTTTGATCATCTGTGAAAGACTCAACAACATGTACATATGGGGAAACCACGTCTTTGGTTAGGTTTGCCATGTCTTTGGGGTAACGCCCAAAATCAACAACAATAAGTATTGATGCATTCACTTGTTGCCTGAGAAATCTGAAGGCATTAGGATGTGTCATTGGAATTACATGGTCTTTACCTCCTGAACGTTGCCAATACTTAGAATTATGAAGGTATTCCATTAACTCAACCTGACACAACAACAAAGCCTGTAAATAATTGCACCAAAACAATACCCTATCATAGAACTTACGAATTCATTAAGAATTCACCATGGCAGAACAAGGTTCTTAATAGAAAAACATTTTCCAAATTCAGAGAATCTAGAAGAAGCGAGATCTTAAACACTAGCAAAGATTTCATGATTCTTGGTATGTAAATCTGTTGTTCTAAGCCCTCCTGCAACAGGTTGTGTCGATAGCACTAATCTCTTTACATTCATGATTACAAACGAATAACAAAATTGATGTTACGGTAAAGTTAACCAGGAATTGCTGCACAGAATTGTTCAAATTACCTATAATCACTATTGATTTTAGTTCCTATTCACTTCCCAGTTGCTGCAATGGTTTAAATAGCAATTTAGTAAACGTTTCTAAAGAGTAAAAAACGGCAACCAATTGCGAATTCTTCCACAATCCTACCTAAATCAGAGATCTTAGATCCAGTAATTCAAATTTCGAAACACTGATACCTGTAATTGCCGGTCGAATTCCGTATCTGGATCCGTCATGTTCTTGCCGTGCGTATTAAAGCTCAACGACGAAAAGAATGGCACGTAGAAGGCCTCCGCCAATTCCGGATCAAAAACCCTAACCGCCTCCTTCTCTTCCACACCCCCACCTTCGTAGAGGAGTGAGGCCATGAGCCAATACTCAACGCTGTGCTGTTGCTTGATTCCGGAAGTATTGGGCCACGGGGGAAGATTATCCCCGGTGAGAGGCTCAACATTGGAGCTCTTAGAATCCATCATCTCCACGTTAAATTTCCGAGGGAGATCGTACATGTAGACACGGAGAGGGCGACCGGAGGGGCTGCAAGGAGAGATTCCACCGGTCTGCGACTGAAGCAGAGAGAAGTAAGGTTTGGGATCGACAGTTCCCATGTAAATTGAGTAAGAAGCAATGAGGAAGATGAAGAAGATGATGCTGCAAATGGTTTTGCCGTACATTTCTTCTACGTCTACAGAATGAAGAAAAGTGAGATTGGATCCAACGGTCTCTCTTTCCGTTTCTCGCTTGCTCCTAGTGAGTTTTGACGAAACTTGTTGTGTCGTGAATCGTGATCCATTTAGCACTTTAGAATAAATATTAAACATTTAATTAAACTTGTTATATGTGACTCGACGAACAAATATTAAACATTGCTAGCCAAGCAAGGCTGGAGGCTCATAAACCACCCACATTTTCTATTAGCACGACTCTATAACCCCTCTATAAGGCTAGATACTACGCTAGATCTTCCTTCTTAGAGTTCCAAAGTAAGTCTGGACAACTATACCTGGAAAAGTATAATACAAACTTAAACTCGGGGTTTGAAACCCCGCTCAAACAAGGCATACTATGGCGTGTTGGTAATGAGAATCAAATTAAAGTTTGGACAGATAACTGGCTGAATGTGAAGCCACCACGACCACCCCGTAGTTCGGGTGTTCCCATTGATTCTTCTCTCATAGTTCAGACCCTCATTAACCCAGGTACAAAAGAATGGAACTTACCGAAGATTGGGCACCTCGTAACACTTGAAGACATCCCCCTCATCCTCCAAATTCAACCATCTCAGTCCAACGTTGCTGACCATATTTCTTGGATTTATACTAATACAGGAGAATATACGGTAAAATCCGCTTACTATGCTCAACAGGCTAACCTTGGTGCTTTGCAACCTAAGGAGCTTGAGCGTAATCCTATCATCCAGAATTAGAACTTATTTAAGGTCGTATTGTCTCTGGATATACCCCATAAAATTAAACTATTTTGGTGGACAATCATCCATAACACACTTCATGTAGGGGAATCACTGGCGGCTAGGGGGGTAATTGGAACCATGATTGTCTGTTATGTGGAGAAGATTTGGAAATAACTAATCATTTGCTCTTTCAGTGTAGGATTGCTAGGGAGGTTTGGGAGTTGGCACCAGTCACAGTACCGCCTGGAGATCGTATGCGTGGGCAACCATTAGCTGAAAACATTCAACAGCTTCTTCTACCGCACTCAGGACAGGCTCATAATACTTCACTAATCTCCTTTATAGGCTGGCGACTATGTAAAATACGGAACAATCAAGTCTTCCAATGTAAAAAAGATTATATCCCATAAGTGATTAACAAGGCTTTACTCGAGAATGAACTGTGGAAAGAATCACAACAATACCAACAGTTGCTTGCACCTCAACAAGTACGCATAGTACCACAGGACATTCAAACTCTACAAGAGCTCATTGGTCGGTACCGGAAGTATTGTTGCATAGTGGATGCTTCATGGACCTCGGCAAATCATGTAGCAGGCATAGATTGGATACTTTACCATCCTAATGGGCATAGACTACTACATGGGAAATGGGCCATAACACCTACATCCACAACTCAGGAGGCGGAAGCATTAGCACTACTGTACGCGGTTAAAGAGCTTTGTAAGCTCAACTTCCGTAGTGTGATCTTCGCTGGAGATTATGCAGCGCAGTACTAGGATATTAATACCCTGGTGAATTGCAAGTCTCGCTCACATCCAAGCAATCTAAATATTGCAATCACACTACAAGATATTGCAGCTATGGTCATCCCACAGTATGACTTTTCTTTTAAAAAGGTTTCTCGTCAAATTGTAGATGAGGCTGATAAGCTAGCTAAAACTGGCCGACTACTCAATTTGATGTATACAGTTACCTGGAGCACTATGTAATATCTTAAATCAAATACAAATATCGTTGGCTGAAAAAAAAAACTTTTAATATTTTTTTTAAATTAATATTTTATTAAAATAAAAATAATATATTATAAATGTATATTTACAAATTAATATTTTATTAAATGTATATTTTATTAATATTTTTTTAAATTAATATTGTATGATAAAGTTATAAGATATTTTTTACTAATTTATAATTTGTTATAAAATGTTATACGATGTTATATACCAGTGTAAATAACAAAAAAAAACAAAATTTAAATGTGTATATACTTAAAACACCTCTTAAAAAGGGCATATAACTAATTCTCCCAAAAATATAATTGATTATTATCAAAATACATACGACGACGACAGAACCAAAAAACCAAATGTTTTTCACAAAACACAAGAAAATTTGGAGTTTAACTTACCATAATCTCAAATGTTGATACAAAAATCAAACAACTAGAAATCAAGAGTGGATTTCGAATATGCGGCGACTCGACTAACGAGAAGCGGGTTGAATGCGCGTGATTTAGAGTTGAGTTAGAGTTGAGATTTGATTGATTTTAGAGAGAAAAGATTTAAGACAAGAAAAGTGCAGAAATATATCTTTATTGATTCTTATCATAAGACAATTTCATACAAAAGATTTCGGATTCCCTTCTTAGGGTTTTATATTGGTATTTTATACTAAGCTGCTCAACCGCTTCACCCTACATCCGCGCGCTGCTTGGACTTGGTCTTCCGTTTTCTTCGTCGCGGACTGGGTGAGTGGAGACTTCGCTGCTTTGACCGTTGACTGCTTACTTCCTTGCTGGGTCGGGCTTCTTATGGGCTTTACATGCTTCTTGGATTGCGGGCCATT
>KE152122.1:30973-46547 GCA_000411095.1 Aethionema arabicum | reverse complement strand
ACCAAAAATTGACATATGGAAATGGAGTCTCTCATAGAGAGTTTATAGTCTCTCCAATGAGAGACTCACCAACAAAATTCTCACCATTTTTCATTATAAAATTATTTTTATATTATTTTTTATTTATTTTAGTGATGAGAGACTATTGATAATCATGGTCTAAAATTGGATTGCTTCAAAGATATTTTTATTTGTCATTTATAAAAATGAAAATACTAAAACGAATATTATTTATTCAAAAGTTTCATATTTCTATACACACACATTAACAATACAACTTTTAAAAAATCATACAAAACCTTGATCAAATGATATATGTAAGAATTATTTTGAACTAAATTATAAAAATTTCTATGATTTTTTTAAATACGAAAAACATATACATGAAATACACATGAAATCGTAGCTTAAACCCTAATAAAATTGAAAAGCATTTTACGCTTCCTTTTGATGTTAAATATGAAACAATGTTTCAGTGACCAATTAATGTTCAACTAACAAATTGACATTGTTGGCCAAGATTTTGTAGAAATATTCCAGAAACTCTGCATAATCATTAAAGTTTTATGAACATGTGATTGATGAGGTTTTGAAATTAGAAGGAGAAATTGGTATGGATTGTTCGAAATGTATTGTTTCGGTGTTATTAAATATGGTCGATAACATGGAGTTTATAATCTTGATCAAGCCAAAGGAACTCTAATGATAAGACCATTTTCATCGATCATCTTGTAGTGTTAAACAAAAAAGTGTGTATATAGATTATTATAGATTTTAGTGTCTAAAAATGAAAAATATATTTTATGTCAATTGTTTTCTAAAAAATTAGATCATTCTTCCTTCCGATCTCTCTCTTCTTCTCCCATTTCTTTTGTTTCTCTCTTACTTTTACGATATTTCTTTTAAAAGTTTTTAATAATGTTGTCTTAAGAACTTATATATTGTCTTGTTATTTTTTTTAAAAACCATGAATAGACAAAAAAAAAAACTGAGTGTGAACAAAAAAAAACGATGGTAGTGCTTTCATATATTTTCTGAGATCTTCTTTATGTGTTATATAGACCATGCATGTTAGCATTTTTCCAATCACCAAATAATATTTTGTTTTTTACTCTAAATTTTTTTCTCTTTTTACACAAATATAATATTTGTCTTATTTTTCTTTTTCTTCAATTTCTTACTTTTTTCTGTCGAATTGTAAAGTAAAAAACATATTAAGGTTAGGTTTTCTATGCATACACATTAACAATACAACTTTAAAAAAATCATACAAAATCTTAATCAAATGATATATGTAAGAATTATTTTGAACTAAATAATAAAATTTCTATGATTTTTTTTAAATACGAAAATCATATACATGAAATACACAAAAAATCGTATTTGAGTTCCTAATAAATTTGAAAATCATTTAATGATTCATTTTGATGTGAAATATGAAACAACATTTCAGTGACCAATTAATGTTCAACTAACAAATTGAAATTGTTGGCCAAGATTTTGTAGAAATTTTCCAGAAACTCTGGATAATCATCAATCAAACAATTTCATTACACTAAAACAAAAATCTACAAAAGGACGCCTAAAGTGCAAAGTTTTATGAACATGTGATTGATGAGGTTTTGAAATTAGAAAGAGGAATTGGTATGGATTGTTCTACTGGTATTGTTTCGAGGTTATCAAATATGGTTGATAAATATGAAGATTATAATCTTGATCAAGTCAAAAGAACTCTAATGGTAAGACCATCTCCATTGGTCATCTTGTAGTGTAAGAAAATGTGTATACAGATCATCATAGATTTTAATGTCTACAAAGAAAAATATTTCAATTTTTTTCCCTACCAATTTAAAGTTTGGTAAAATTTGTCAAAAACTTTCAATCAATCTTCGATCACTTTAGATTTAGTCCATAGTTAACAAACCATGTCGTGTAGTCAAAATTTGATCGAAATTGTTTTTGCGATTTTGACAAAAATTTGCAACCAAATTCCAATTATATTTTTCATCTGACTAATATATGTTTTACCATATGAAAATAATCAAAAATTGGTCATTATTACCAATTTTAAAAACACTTACTAGGTTCCAACGACTCTGCTTGTCTCTCCTCGAGTCTCATCCATATGCAACAATTTTGTCATTCCAAAATTCGAAACTTTCAGAGTCATATCAACATCTAAGAGTATATTGCTCGCTTTGAGATCGCGGTGAACGATTTTTAATTGAGAATCTTCATGAAGATATAGTAAACATCGCGCAACACCTTCGATAATCTTGCTCCCACATCCCACGTGAGGAGCGTACGTTTGTCAGAGTCTGCAAAAAAAAAATTTTAAAGAAAAATGTTAATTTTATCATATGAATGAAGAAATCAATTAAAATAAAAAAAAATATTGTTGTAAATGAAATTATTTCACTTTTTCTCCCATGATTTTAAAAAAAAATTCTTCCTATCTCTCCCCTTTTCTCCCATTTATTTTATCTCTTTCTATCTTTTTTCATTCTTATCTCTCTTCTTCTCCCATTTATTTTATCTCTCTTTTACTTTTTAAGAAATAAGATTTTTGTTTTAAATGTCTCCAATAAGGTTACCCTAAGACTACGTGCATTAAACGTATTGAATTTTTATTCAACAGTTTAACTCACCCAATGAGAGTGTTGAAGTAAAAAAATGATGTGCTATTTTTGTGTTAAATAATTTAACCGAGTTAAATTCTGAAAAAGCCAACAATTATGAGCCACGTAATTATTTGTGTTTTTTTTTGTCTTTTTATTTCTCTTTATCCATGACACTTATCATTTTATTATTGGTTATTGAGATTTTATAGATTTTTATCCACCCTATCTACTCACAGTCATTATTACATACAAATCAATTAAAAAAAATGTATACGAAAATTTATAATTTTTTAACTTTATAAACAGATATTTGGTTTGTTTCATTTGGGCACATAAAAAACCTATATCTATCATCATTTTCGTTGTATTTTCCCATAAATATAGTTTATATCCTTAATATTTTTTAAATGGACTCCAACAATAATCCAACGCAAATTTCTACTAGTTTTCCTTTTTTTATCCAAATTCCAACAATAATCCAACACAAAATTCAACTAATTATTTATTTCCCTATCTAACTCAAGACGACCTGCAAAGAATTTTGCATATTAGCGAGCAGTGAGAGCCTGAGGGATGATTGGTAGTATTAATTGCATGCATTTGGAATGAAAAAAAATTGTTCTACGACGTGGGAAGATCAATTTATTCGGAGAGATAAATGAACTACCATTATTATTCTTGAAGCAATTGCATCATATTATCTATAGACCTGACATGCATTTTTTGGGTGTTTAGCCACATTGAACGATATAAATGTTCTGGATTGTTCACCGGTGTTCGATGATGTTGAACAAGGAAGTACACTAAGGGTAAACTTCTTCGTGAACCAACGTCCATATAATATGACATATTATCTAACTCACGATATCTATTTTTCTTATCCAACATTTGTCAAATCAATTCGACTTCCTCAGAATGAACCAGACAAACTATTTGCACAACATCAAGAAGGATGTCGGAAGGATGTCGAAAAGACATCGAGTGTGTGTTTGGAGTCTTACAAGCTCGATTCAAAATCATTCGGGAAAGCTCGCTTATGGAACATAACCAATTTGACTATCATCATGCAAGTGGTTCTAGTACACCACAACCGTTCTCCACAGAGGTATTACATGTATTTGCCAATCATGTGCGTGTTAGATCTGAGTTACGTGATTCTAACTTACATCATAAATTGCAAACGACTCTAGTTAAACACCTTTGGGTGAAATTCATAATGTTTTGAGATTAAATAGATTTCTATATATTTATGTGTTATGTGATTTAAGAATTTTATTGTTTAGCGTTGAGTCGTATGTAATAATGAAGTTATGTGTGTTTCTCATAAATTGTGTTGTGTGCTTATATTGGATTTGAAGTTTTTTTTTGTAATTTTATTTGTGTTTAATAATAATTGTGAGAATTTTATTTATTTCAAAAATTACTAGAGAAATTATCGCACTTTTTTAATCTTATTTAATTTAAATCGATAGTTTAATTTTTTACGGTAAATTATTAGTAATATGTGAGGAAAATAAAAACATATAAGATAATATGAATATTAAATAAAAATAGTAGGGTAGAATGTTGAATTTTATTAAACAAAACTAATGTAGTGTTAGAAAAATAAAATGGTGTTGAATAATTACGTGGAAGAAAGAGAAAATGATGTGAAAGAAAAATAAGATGATGTAGAGTGAAAAATAGGGTGTTGAATTGTTTTACCAATATACATAATCTAAAAACTTATATTTTATCTTGTTATTTTTTTTTATTATATGTTATATGAGTTCTAAACCGATTTTACCATGTCAATGTTAACAATGTCAATGTGTCAGTTGATCATTACTTGGTCACTGAAACGTCGTTTCATATTTTACATCAAATGAAAACGTAAAGTGTTTTTCAATTTTGTTAGGAACTGAGCTACGATTTTTTTCTGTATTTCATGCATATGTTTTTCGTATTTAAAAATAATTTCTATGAGTTTTATAATAATAGTATTAAAAATAAATATTTAATAAAAATATAATATTGCGTTAAAATAAATATTTAATAAAGTTATAATATTATGTTCGAACATAAAAGATATAAAACATATAGTAATAAACTAAAAGAAAATTCTCGTGTTACGCGTGTGTGTAATTCTACTATATAAAAAAATTTATTTTTAAAATCGCTTAGGACCTACAGAAACTTTAGAGAGACAGTATTACCAACTTAACTACTTGCTCCAACATCTTAGTAATTATTTTTTTTTTCGAAATCTTAGTAATTATTTTTTTTTGTCAACATTAGTAATTATTTATTATTTTTTTTATTGTAAAACCAATCTTACTAACTTAAACCTAAATTAAATGCACTTTTCCACTTTTTATTGGATTAGAATGTAAGTACGTAGATATTTTTTTTTTTTGAACTTTTTAACTCGAAATTCTCTCTTTAATATATTTACATTATTATTTATTTATTTTTCCAATTTTTCTTTGGTGTTTAGGCAAACGTTTATAAAATATAAACCAGAGGAAAACGACGTCGTTATAAATAGCTCCCGAAAGAAAACCCTAGCCTTTATATTACCCAACTCTTGTCCAATACTTGTGTTGCTCCTCCTTTTCCATTTCTCAAACCCTTGATTTTACCACCGGCTGGCTTCGAGAATTACCAGAGATGAGTTCAGACGATGAGAGAGACGTGAAGGAGCTGGATCTTACTTCTCCTGAAGTCGTTACCAAGTACAAGAGCGCCGCTGAGATCGTTAACAGTAATGCTCTCCATTTTTAATTTGGATTAGGGTTTTCGTCTAACAGCTGTTTGGCGACTTATGCTAGTTTAGTTTTAATGTATTGTGTATCTGTTGTTGGAATGGCAGAGGCGTTGCAGGTTGTGTTGGCGGAATGCAAACCGAAAGCTAAGATTGTCGATATCTGTGAGAAAGGAGATGCTTTTATTAAAGAGTGAGATTATTTTACTCATACTCAATTTGACCGCCCTCTACTTGATTATTTTCAGATACTTGTTCCTATTTGTTGCGTTATCGATGGTTTTTTCTTCTTCCGTTTTTTTTTCTTGTGTAAAGGCAAACAGGGAGTATGTACAAGAATGTTAAGAAGAAGATTGAACGAGGTGTTGCTTTTCCTACATGCATCTCTGTGAACAATACCGTGGGTCATTTCTCACCCCTTGCCAGTGATGTTACAACGTTGGAAGATGGTGACCTGGTGAAAATGTAAGCTGAAAAGAAATTGCTTGCATTTTCTGTATGTATAAGTAACCACTCTCCTTATGATTTTACCTTTTTCCATTGCAGTGATATGGGATGCCATATTGATGGGTTCATTGCTCTTGTTGCCCACACACATGTTATTCAAGAAGGCCCGATTACTGGACGTAAAGCTGATGTTATTGCAGCTGCAAACACAGCAGCTGAAGTTGCTTTGAGGCTAGTACGTCCTGGGAAAAAGGTACCTGTCATTTGTCTATGGCGCTACTTGTATAAGAAAGTTCAAATTCTAGGCTCTTGGGATTATATTTGACTCCTAAATGTACGAGGATACCTCTGATGATGAAAAATAGTTGTTGGCTATAACCTATTATCCATCTGGTGCTTTTTGTTATAGGTATTCTCTTAAATAATAATTGTTTTTGTTGGGTCCCTTATTAGACTGACTATTAGGCATGGTTAACTTTGCAAAGATCATGCTGTTTTTGTTACTTGTGAAATAGATTTCTAGAAGCTAAGTTATTGTGTTTTCCCTCTCTTTTATAATCTACAGTATTTAATCTTGAGAATCTGCGGGTATGGGTTTAGGTCAAGTATGGGATTCATGTCAAAGTTTACTTACAGTTCATGAGATTGTATTAATTAAGTCTAGTAGCTCTCTCTCTACCTAAATTTATTCATTGTCTTTGTTAGTGCAGTTCTTTATCTTGTAGAGCAAATGTTTTGAATATTGGGCTGTTAATATTTACTGAAAATCATCCTAAGGTTGCAAATCTGAAAGATAGGACATTTTGTAATTTTTACTCTGATATGGAAAATATTTGAACTCTATTCTTTGCTATGAGATGGCAATTATCCTGTTTAGCTATGTAACATACTGCAAACAAGGCATTGAGCTACTGTCTTCTCATGTGGCAGAATAATGATGTAACTGAAGCTATTCAGAAGGTGGCTGAAGCTTATGACTGCAAAATTGTGGAAGGAGTTCTTTCACACCAGATGAAACAGTATTTAATAGATGCAAACAAGGTTGTCCTAAGTGTATCTAGTCCAGAAACGAGGGTTGAAGATATAGTATTTGAAGAAAATGAAGTCTATGCAATAGATATTGTGGCAAGCACTGGTGATGGCAAGGTAACTGCTTCATTGGTCTCATCTTGACAGCTAATGCGGTAACATTCCTCTATTGCCACTGGCCTCACATTCTTTAATTTGCAGCCCAAGCTGTTAGATGAGAAGCAGACAACTGTTTACAAGAAAGATGAGAGTGTTACCTATCAGTTGAAGATGAAGGCATCCAGATTCATAATCAGTGAAATTAATCAGAACTTTTCTCACATGCCATTCACCGCTAGGTAGGTGTCTTTTCTCTTAAGCATAAAAACTTAGGAAATATCATTTCGCCTACTAACATGGCGTAAGAGTATGATAAAAACATAGGTCATTGGAGGAGAAAAGGGCACGGCTTGGGCTTGTGGAGTGTGTAAACCATGGTCATTTGCAGCCATATCCTGTACTTTACGAGAAACCTGGTAAAGTTAATTAAGTTCTTTGATCTGTAAACGTCTTTTAGATGCATCTTGACACTGAGGCTAATGCTTTCTGGCTTTTCAACAGGGGATTTTGTTGCCCAAATTAAATTTACAGTTCTGCTGATGCCAAATGGATCGGATAGGATCACTTCACATCAACTTCAGGAGCTTCAACCAACAAAAACCATCGATGACCCTGAGATCAAAGGGTGGTTATCTTTAGGTATCAAAAAGAAGAAAGGCGGTGGCAAGAAAAAGAAAGGTTTGAAACTAAAAACACCACAAAATGTGTTTCCATTATGCTTCTCCTTTCTGTTTACTTACGCTTATGTATGTTTTACAGCCAAGAAGGCCGGAGAGAAGGCGGAAGCATCAACTGAGGCAGAGCCGATGGATGCGACGGATGGTGGTAGTAGCAGTAAGGTTCAAGAATGAGAAAGGCCTGCTTGCTTGCTTACCTCTCTTTGTTTTTTATAAGAATTTTTGGAACTTGAGGTACCTCTTCCTTTGTATGTTTGGGTTTTAATGGGTTCCCCATAGAGTCTTGTTTACTTTTAAAAGAAAAGAGCAAAAAAAATATTTAACCAACTTTCTTTACACTGCAAGAACGACCCACGTTGACGATTAATCTAGCTTTGCTATGTTTCATTTTGCTACGAAATGTTAAGGACTGATATAGCACAAGCTATATGATTGATCTGAATCTGTTTCGTAAGCATATCGAACAAGCCACGCTAGCTCTTTAAATGGTTTTCATCTTTAGGTGGTAATTTGCCGTTTTGGGGAGCACTAGATTCCAAAAAGTCTTACGGTCAAAAGATTCGAGTTCCACGTCCCATGTTGCACGCTTTAGGTCTTCGTACACGTGGTTCGCCCATGTCCGCAACAGACAATAATCGAGTCAGTTCTTTCGTCCCGTTGCGGTACTGCTGTCGTTATTTCGAAATTTTACATAAATGTTCGAATCTTATGCAAATTATTTTCGTCAATATAGATTCTATAAATTTGGTTAATCCTTGAGTTCACATTTCAAATATAGACGGATTTTGAGATTCTATTCCAAGTATAAATGTACTAAAGTATCTTTCGAACTAAAAAAAATTCATATATAAAATAAAAATTAGGGATGTCAATCGGGCTAGCTCGGCCCGGGTGGTCCGAAACCTAGGAAGTCCGTACATATTTAATCCGAGTCCGACTCGGTCTGGTCCATTTTTTTTCGGACTTATATTTTGAAGTCCGGCCCGACCCGGACAGGACTTAAGGGCTTTTCGGAGTTTTTTGGGCTTTCTGAACTTATAAATAAAACAATATAAATTCAAATAAATCAATATAAAAAAAATTAAAATATTTAAATAACATTAGTGAAGTTTAGTTTAGTTTTGACATCCCTAATAAAAATTACTACTACAATTGCAACAAAAATTAAAGCAGATGCTTATTGTTCTAATTTAGTTTTGTTGTGATTATAAAGAGTTTGTGTCTTTTGACTTCTTGTGAAAAGAGAATCTAGTTTAAAAGGATTAAAAAAGGGGAGAATAAAGAAAGCAAGAAACCTCACCATGACAAACATTAACTTGTTTACCTAACAAGAACTTGGGTTGCATCGGGGACCAAGGGGGTGTGTCAAGAAAGAGTGGCTGCATCGGCAATAGAGAGGTTATGTCGACGAAAGACAAATGTTCTTATTTAATTAAACTCGAGCGTAGATGTACAAAAAATTAATACTACTTTCTACTTAATTATATATGCGATAGTGAAGTAGTGAAAAATTTCATCCAAACCCAAAATTCTCTCTTTGGGTTTGTTAGAAAATGGTCAATAAATTTTTGACAGATTTTCGACCATATAGGTATGATCGAAAATTTTCAAACAAATTTTGATCAAATAAAATTTTAGTAAAAAATTACTCAGTATATTTTTCAAAAATCTTTTGGACTAAATTTTTGATTTCATGACGTGTAAATGTTCACTAATGAATTTTACTATACACATATAATAAACATAAAATTCATTAATAGATTTCATGAAACATAAATATGAAACAATGTTGGTCTAGTGGTTCGCCACTTGTAATTCTTTCTTTTTGCATCTAAGGTATCTCAAGTTCGATTAGCGGTGACTATATTTCATTTTTTTTTCAGCCAATTTTAGATAATTAAAGAGATACTAGTTTGAGGATGTATCATCCCGTACAATTAAACAAAAACGACTTGGGATAATTGTGGATACTTTTGCAGAGTAGTTGGAGAGAGACTTCGCTTGCTTAGCAATCGCATCCGCTGCTGAGTTCGGGATTCTTTCTCGGAATACCAGCAAGCCTTCCTCATCATATGTCTTCAGCTTGGTGAACTGGACGTGAATTTTCTATTTGCTTCGTTGAGGTCGTCTACAAGAGGTTTGCAGTGTGAAATGTGGATTACCTTCTTAAAACCTCTGTCTGTGACTGACTCCATAGTCCAAAGCAAGGCTTCTCCCTCTGTGATCGTAGGCGATAGTTGAGTAGGGATTTTCTTCTCTCCCCAATAAATCACTTCTCCGGCGTGATTTCTTAAGATCCATCCTAATCCACTGAATTGGTCTGATTTGATCCAGGAACCATCGATGTTGCATGTGAGTCAACCCGACGGAGGAGGAGACCAGGAGTTGGGGATCTCTTCGCTTGATGTCGGCGTTCGGTGGGCTGTCGCTGTGGATGATGCCATCGCCCTTTGCCAGTCCTCTTGTTCCTCGATTATGCGGTTGATTAAATCTGAAGGCCGCGTCTGATGAAGCTCTTTATTTCTCTCTTTCCAGAGGAACCAAATGACCCAAGGGAAGGAATTGTTCCTTTTCATTGCTTGCTCATTGTTGCTTTTGTAGAATAGGAGTTGGGATAGGTTGGAGAAGATTGATTTTGTGAAATTACCTTTCTTTGCTCCCGGAATTTTTACTAGAGACCAAATAAGCCTAGTGTAGGGACATTCAAAGAATAGATGGTTGGTGGATTCATCGTGTTGCTTGCAGCGTCTGCATTTTGTGTCAATGTCGATTTTTTTCTTGTGTAGATTCACTGCCACTGGTACCATATTGGTTGCTATTTTCTATATGAAGAGTTTGATTGATGGTTTACAATTCAAATTCCATATTTCCTCAAAGATTGGATTGAGACTCGGTTCCTGTTGAGTCTGATTTATTGAGTATATTGAAGCCTGACTTAACTGTGTAGTGCCCATCCTCGGTGTGATCCCATGTGAATCCATCTTTAGTTTCTTCAGTACCCGGTTTGAGTCTCCTTATGTTGTTTACCTCTGATTCCTCGAGTAGGCTTGCCAGCTTTATATAGTTCCAGTCTTTGATAGAGTGGATTATGAATTCACTAACTTTAATCTCTTGATTTGTTAGGCATGGTAGTTCAAGTTTTGTGGAGATAGGGCTAGGTGGTCGCGATGGAGGATGAGGGGGGTTATCCGGGATCCAGGGATATGTCCAGAAGCTGGTTTGTTTGCCTGATCCTATAGATTTCCTAGTCCCTTTTTTAATTAAGTCTTGAGCAGATAAAATACTTCTCCAAGCCAGTGATGGACGGGAGCCTAACTTAGCCTGGAGGACTGATTTATGGGGGAGGTATTTTCCTTTGAAGGTTCGAGCTAGGAGGGTGTCAGGATGTTGAATTATCCTCCACAATTGCTTTCCTAGAAGAGTTGTATTAAACCTTTGTAGATCCCTAAATCCAAGCCATCCGTGGTGTTTTGGTATACACAATTGGTCCCAGGTACTCCAATGAATTCCTCTCCTGCCTCCTTGATGCTCTCACCATAATTTTGCAATTAGTGAGGTGATTTGTTTGCAGGTGCCTACAGGGAGTTTGAAGACCGACATAGAGTAAGTCGGTAATGCTTGTACTACTGATTTTAAGAGCACTTCCTTTCCTGCTTGTGAGAGGAATCTGTTTTGCCAACCGGTGAGTTTTTGGTTTATCCGGTCTTGAATATATCTTAGAGCGTCCCCTTTCTTTCGTCCTATCTGCTCCGGTAACCTTAGATAGCTACGTGTGCCTCCTTCATTTGTGATGTTGAGAATAGTTTTGATTAAGGATTTGGTGTCGTTGTTGATATTTTTGCCAAAAGTGATGCTTGACTTCTGGAAATTGATTCTTTGTCCAGATTTATCACAATATTTTTTGAAGATGTTCTTGATGGCTTGGACTTCTGATGGAGCAGCTTTGCAGTAAAAGATACTATCATTAGCAAAAAGAAGGTGAGTGATGGAGGTGAGAGTTTGGCTATTCTGATTCCGATGATTAGTTTCTGCTTCTCCCCATCTTTGAGTAACCTAATTAAGAATTCTGTTCCTAGTACGAATAGGTAGGGGGATAGATGATCCCCTTGTCTTATTGCTCTGTTAGGTTCAATGTTGCCATGAGGTACTCCATTGATTAGCACTTTAAATGTGACTGATGTGATGCATTCTAGGATTAGGCTTAATCATTGTTCTGAGAATCCTCAGTATTGCATTGATTCTTTCAAGAAGTCTCATTCTAGTCGATCAAAAGCCTTTGACATATCTGTTTTAATAGCTATAAGATCCTCCGAGTTTGATTTGTGAGTTTGCAGGTTATGCATCACCTCTTCTGCGATTAGAATGTTGTCTGAAATTTGCCTGCCTTCAATGAATGTTGTTTGAGTGTCAGATATGATGGTAGGAAGTAGTGTCTTGAGTCTTTTTGCCATGATTTTAGCTATCATTTTATAGTTGACGTTGCATAGGCTAATCGGTCTGAATTCCGATAGTGATTTGGCCCCTTCTTTTTTTTGGAATAAGACATATGTGGGTGTTGTTTAATTGTGGTTCCAATTTTCCACCTGAGAAGAAATTGTTTACCATCTTAAGCAAGTCCTCAGCCAGTAGTTCCCAGAATTGACGGTAGAAACTAGAAGTCATCCCGTCCGGGCCTGGACTCTTTCCTTCCAGTATGTCGAAAACAACTTCTTTGAATTCTTGTTTACTTACTTGTTTTGTTAAGTATTGGTTCTGTTCTTGAGAGATCTGGGGCCTTTGATGATCCGTATGAGCCACATTTGATTGTGTGCTATTGTTTATAGTCTCTCTATCTAGAGATTGTCTGGTTGAGGAGTAGATGTCTTGGAAGTAGGATTCTGCCAGCTTGCCTAAGTCTTTGTCTATAAAGAATTTTGATCCTACTTCGTCTGTTAAACAAAAGATTTTGTTTTTCAATCGTCTGTTCTTTGTGATGGCGTGAAAATATTTGGTATTTTGGTCACCATTGCTTAGCCATTCTATTTTGCTTTTTTGTTTCCAGTATACTTCCTCTAATTGATGCTCAATTCGTAGTTCTAACTGCAACTTTTTGAGGTCCTCTGGTGCAAAGTTTGGTTGGTGGGTCAATTGGTGGATCGATTCTTGGAGTTCGACTATTCTTTTCTGCGAGCTAAGCTTGTGATTTGATTTCCATCGTGCTATGTTGTGTCTGCAGTTTTTTATCTTTCCGGAAAAGCTTAGAGATTGATCATTGGAGTTCCATCCTTGAATTGCTGCTGGTATGAATCCTTTTTTTTGTATCCATCGCTTGTCGTACTTGAGTAGTGTATGTTTCTTCCGAAGATTTCTTGAATCTATTGATATTAATATCAGACTGTGATCCGAGGCAAAGCGTTTTAAGTAAGTGGTGTGGGTTGATGGTAGAATTTGATTCCAATCTCCATTTATTAAAACTCGGTCTAGTCTACATTGGACTATTGCATTGTATCTAATGCCATACCATGATAAGGGATTCCCGGAGAATGTGGTGTCTGCAATCCCACAAGCCTTCATCATTGTTTCGAAAGCCAAGAAGGTAGATTATGATCTTTCTCTTCCACCTCTCTTTTCTTTGTTCGATAGTATTTCGTTGAAATCGCCAAAAAGAATCCATGGTCCTGAGATGGTATGACTGATTCTCATGAGGTGCTCCCACACTTCCTCTCGCCCCGTCCTAATAGGATCCCCGTAAACCCCTGTGAAGTGTAGTTGTTTGCCTTGTCATTGTGCTTCCATATGGATATAGTGCTTGCATGTTTTAATGATTGATATGTTAACTGATTGTTTCCACATTAGTGATAGGCCCCCACTTAGGCCAGTGGGGTCTACTGTAAAGAGACTAGTGAAGCGTAGATGGTTTGAGAGTTTTTTCATGTAATCATTTTCGTTTTTTGTCTCTGAAAGGAACAAGACCTCTCGGGAGTATTTGACTTGAAACTCCCTTAGGTGTCGAATTGTTAGGGAGTTCCTTGCCCCTTGACAGTTCCAACTTACTATATTAATTTGGATTTGGGTGGTTTCGGGCTTACCACCTTGCCACTTTTTGATGCTGCACTTGAGCTTGAAGTAGAATGTTCAGGATCATTACTTGTTTGCGTTGCTTTTGGTTTTTAGAGCTGATTCTCTGAGTTTTTTAATCTCATCAAATTCTTTTCTAGCTTGTTGGCGGTCTTGTCTGATTGCTTTTATCCAATCTTCAATTCGTATGTCCTTCTTTAGAGCTTCTTCTGTCTGTGGGTTTCTTGAGATTGCAGCAACTAGGAGGGAGCCTAGAGAAGATGGGTTGTCTTCTATGCATTCCTGTTTGCGTTTCTGAGTGAACCCCGAGTCCTGATTTGTGAGCCGATTTGCTTCAGCTGGTATTGGGGAGGTATGATGCTGCTGTAATTCTTGGTATCTAATGATTATCCCTTTTTGTGTTCTTTCAGATGGTAGCGACTCTCTCTTCCTCCATGTTTTTGCAGGTTCCTGAAAAGTTCCTTTACCTTTTTGTTCCTCCATGAATCTGCTTATACTGTGGCTTGTCCTTGAGGAATTACCCGGGCAGTGAGGGTTAGTCCTTTTCTGAGACAGTTGTTCTCTAAGGTCAGTAATTTTTGGTGAACCTATTATGTTCTTTAATCTGATGTTGAGTGAGTTATCTCCCTCGTTTCTTCTTGCTATGACGTATTGAGGTTCCGGGCATCTGCTTACATCGTGGGTCATTTAGCGGCAGGCAAAACAAACTTTGAGTAATTTTTCGTATTCCATTTCTAGTTTGACGTTTTCTCCTGTTGTAAATTTTAGAGTCTTCTTGAAGGTGAGTGGATATTCCGTGCATATCCTTACCCTCATCCTAATGTATTCAAGGGAGCTGGAGTCCAGGGCATGGAGCTCCATCTTTTCCAGTTTCCAAGATACTTACCAAGGGCAGTTATAGTGTCCTCATGGATTAGGTGGTGAGGAATACCTCTCACTCTAATCCAGAAGGGAATTTCCGTGAGGTATGTGGTACCTGGGTTGAGGGTCCATCGTTCCATGACTACCATCCAAGTCATGAAAAACCATGGCTCTTCCTTCAGGATACTCTCCAGGTCTTGCTCTTTTTTAAACTGGAATTGAACCTTATTGTCTCCTAGGTTTCTGCCTCTCACTCTTCCTTCCAATTCCCATATGGTAGGCATTCCTCTTATGAGACTTGCTACTTTTTGGACGTTTGGGTTTAGGATTTTCACTATCAAGCTGTTCTTGCTTTCTTTGTAGATTTGGTCCATGTTAAGCTCAGGGATTCTTACTAGGGTATCTTCCCTTTCAGATTCGTAGTGTCTTAACCTGTTGTAAAGATTATCTTTCATCTTGTCCATCTTACTTACGGATATTGCTTGTTTAAGATTTTGCTCAGATTTGTTTGTTGTGGTTGATCTGTAATGTTGGTATCTAGTTTTGAAGTCACTTGACTTAATGCTTCTTCTTGCAGGTGGTTGGGCTTCATTGAATGACCTTGAGTAAATTCCCGTGAGACGTTTGATAGATTTGGTTGGAGTAAATGTCCTTTGTTTCCTCGTAGTAAGCCTGGAGCGGTTGACATCGTCATTTTCCTCACGTGCTGCTGGGGTTTGGGAAACCCTAATCCTGTGGCGGCCACCATCCTCGTACGGACTATATTTCATTTATGTACTTAACTTATGTACTTAATTTATGTACTTTAGCTAATAAAACCGGTTTGTTGTCCAAGTGACAAAAAAAGTATATGAAGTTTGCCACAAATTTGATGATACCTATAAAGTATGTATGAATTTCGTGCCATGTAACCACAAAATATACCATGCTCGATGACACCCAAAAAAAAAAATTCTACAAAATACTTCATGACACACAATCATAAAATCCAACATAAAATTCATGGTATAAATATAAATTTTGCTAATAGATTTTCATCA
>KE152122.1:0-10430 GCA_000411095.1 Aethionema arabicum | reverse complement strand
TAATTTTAATAATTAAATGACATAAAAGGGTATTGTTGTCCATCTACGAATCCAAAATGACATTTTTGTAAGAAATATCATTTCAGTGCCATTTTTGCTAAAAAGCTCATTAAAGTACCATTTTTGCAAATCCCCCAAAAATAAATTGGTCGGGTTATAATAAATAAATAAATAAATAAATAAAACTGTATATTGAGTTTTGACGTTGACATTATAACTCTAATTAGTTGGTCAAATCATAATAGTACATGTTTAATTGTCTCTATAATTTGGTCATGCTGAAATATCAGTTTGAAAAATAGTTTTCATATTTTAATTATTACAAATTAAATACATTCGATGATATATATATTTTATACAACAAAGTAGAAAAATTTTAATGTGAAACTGCTACGTGTCAACATATACTACTAATGAGGAATTGTCATGTGTCGATAGATACTAGCAATGTGGAATTAAAAATAAAGATATCCATAAATATATAATACATGTCAAATATTTTTGAGAAATTGGTTGTTTTAGACAATTGGTGGGTCTTCTTTAGTTTTTTAGACCCAAAAACTAATTTTTTGTTTTATACACATTTGGGTTAATGGAAAGACTAAACTACCCTTCCACACATCTAAATATTTTTTTAGTTGACCTAATGGAGAGTTTAGGGTTTAGGATTTAGGATTTAGGATTTAGGGTTTCGGGTTTAGGGTTTAGGGTTTCGGGTTTAGGGTTTAGGGTTTAGGATTTCGGGTTTAGGGTTTAAGGTGTAGGGTTGAGGGTTTAGGGTTTCGGGTTTAGGGTTTAGGGTTTAGGGTTTAGGGTTTAGGGTTTTGGGTTTAAGGTTTCGGGTAAATAAATTACAGGGGCATTATCGTCATTGTTAATTTTGTGATGTCTATAAAACTAAAATTGAATTTCAAATGTCTATAATACTTAAAAGGCATTTGAAATGTTTATTTTGCTAAATTTCCCAATATTTTTCATGACTTATTAAAAGTGTAATATTATATTTTATATTTATACATAATATTTTAAAAGATATGTACAATTTTAGTAATGGTATCTACAAAGAACACGAGATGAACATGATAAATTATAATTTCTATTGACTCTAAAAACAAGAAAAAAATATGATAAATCCAAAATTTTATTCGAGAAAAACTTAATTCCCAAAATAGGAGGAGAAAATATAACTTGTACACTTCTACCAAGAAACATTGGGTTAACTAAAGAAAATCTCATTACAAATGGGATAAAAATCATGTTAATAGGTGCGCTTGCAGACAAATCTACATAATCATCACGTTACCATATATTTTTTTAGAAACCCATATTAATCTAGATCTTTGTATCATATATTCATTCTCAAACATTATTCAACAAATAAATCCAATGATAGTGATAAAACTACAAACAATTTTACCTTAGTCTCTTTAGAGATGAAATGGACTTTTATAAGTCTACTTTAAAATGGGTTTTGAAATCATTGGGTAAAATGAAAAAAAAACAGGTTTCTAAAATGAAAAATCGGTTTAGTTTTTTGGTCAAATCATATATAAGAACATTATTTGTAACTAAATAAATTACATTTTTATTTTCTTTTTCAACATTTGTGGTGTATATATATATATATATTATCATATTTTGAAAAGATAATTTAGGTGAAAGTTTTAGAAAAATACAAAAAATGTTGTGGTAAAAAAATCAATAAAATTATCATAATTACGTAATAACACAAGAAATATACAACATATATTTCTAGAGTAATAAAACTTTTAAAGTTATTCATGAGATTAGTCTTTCAGTTGTACTAAAATTATTCTCAATCTATATATATAAATTAACAACACTACATTTAAGAAAATTAATACATAATATTTAGAGTAACTTAAATAAATGAATGTTATATATGAAAACATTACTTTTAACAAGACAAATTACATTATTATTATTTTTTTCCGCAAATTACATTATTTTTTAGTTTTCGTTACCATTTTTCATATTTTGATAAGATAATTGATGTGAAATTTTGTAGAAAGATACTAAAACAATTTGTGTACAAAATAATTTTGTGTGATACATTTCTAAAATTTATGAAATAACACAATACTATATAACATAATTTAAACTAAAATTAATAAATAAAATTGTTCGTAGCGCGGGTGATGCTATAGTACTATATAAAAAGGGGTGTTTCATCCTTCTCGACTATCCACGTGTCATCCACATAGATATTAAAAGACAAATCAAAAGTTGTCACATCAACACAACGACATAGTAATTTAAATTAAATCTTGAATTTTTTTTCAAACACACTTTTGGTGACTTATTTTTGCATTTAATACAAAAAAATTTTGGTTTATCTTAAATAAACACTAAAATGAGACTCAATGAACTAATATAGCTTAGAAACAATTCAAATTAAACTTAATAAACTAATAACAATTGACCATCTGAAATTAAAAAAAAAACCTTAGGTTTTGCTCCTTGCATATACGATAGAGAGAGTGAAGGCTGTTCCACACAGGATCAATCTGAATTTGGCCAGAAGACGGGATTCTCACGGCGGAATCAACATACCTTGGGCGGAATTTGGTCTAGTTAGAGTTTGCGCTCGTAATAAAAAATTCAATTGATGTGTTTTTTTCATGTATAATTAAAAGAGTAATCTAATTGGTGTGTTTTTAATTTTTCTTTCTCCAAAAATACACTTTTTTTTGGACAATTTCTCCTAATTAAATGGTACACAAGGATATGTGTTAACCGAAATAAATTTGTTATATCTTATTTTTTGTAATTACAAAAAAACTAGTTATATAGTATCTTTCATGTAAATTATTTCATTAAATTCTTACGAGTCCTGAATACAAATGCCTGAAAAAGTACATAAAAAACGTAATGCATACTAATATAGTATTATATTAAGGGATTAAAGCAAAAAAACACTTCAACTTTGACCATTTTGTAAAAAAAACCCTCAACTTTGAAAATCTTTTTTAAACCCCTCAACTTTGAAAATCTCTTTTAAATCCCTCAACTTTACTAATGACGTTTTTTAAACCCTCAACTTTACTAATGACTTTTTTATACCCTTTTTTTAAATTTTTTTTCTAAAACTCTGATATGTGTCCACTAAAGACATTAAATAAAACGTTGAGTTTAGTAAAATTACAAAAAACACAAAAATCATGATAAAACACTAAACAAATAATAAAAAAAAAATCATATTTATGGTTAAAATATGGTTAAATTTTGGAATAATTTTGGTTAATTTAGTGCTAATTTTAGTGTTACATTTAGTGTGAGTTTAAGTGTCATATATTGTGAATTTTAGTGTTAACATTAAAACTAACGCTAAAATTCAGTACATATCGACACAAAAATTTACACTAAAAGTAACACTAAAATTACCATTAAAATGAACATAAAAATCAACTCTATATTAACTAAATTTAACCCAAAATTTAACCACAAATATGATTTTCATGTTTTTTTTTGTGTTTTTCCATGTTTTTCACTAATTTTACTAAATTTAGTGTTTTATTTAATATCATTAACCGATATATTTAGTAGTGTTAGCGAAAAAATTAGTCTAGAGTATAAAAAAGTTATTAGTAAAATTGAAGATTTAAAAAAACGTTATTAGTAAAGTTTAGAGTTTAAAAACGAATTTTCAAAGTTGAGGGGTTTTTTTATAAAATGGTTGAAGTTCAAAGTTTTTTTTTTTCTTTAATCCCTTATATTAATATATTTTCTAATATTATAATTATCTCTCACACACGGACCCACAATTAAATTCTTAGAGTCAACAAAAATATTAAATTAGCTGACTAATTAAATGTTTGTGAAACGATATTTAAAAAACTCACTTAGAGCACCCTTATTGGTAAATCTCTATAAGTGTACTAACTCTTTTTTGTTTTTTTTTTTAATTTTTTTTGTTTGGTCATAAGTATTTGGACATTCTAAAAAAAATGTCCTATTTTTGTGTATTTAGTACACTTTAAATGGATGTATTAACGCAGACAAAAAAAAATGGATGTATTAACTTTTGATGAATAAAAAAAAATAAAAAAACAAAAAATAAATAAAACACCCCATGGGAGTTAACAATAAGGTTGCTCTTATCGTATCTCCGTACAAACCTGCATTTGAGTTCTTAGCATTAATGATGTAACATAAATTTAATTTAGAAAATCAAAAAGTAAAAATAAGAAAAAAATTTGTCTAAAAATGAACACGGAGGGTTGTAAAAAGTTGTTAGGAGTTCTATAAACTCTAAGTTAAGAGGCGATCTACTTTTTTTTTTTATACATTTCTCAAATTAAGATAAGATATTATTATATCCAACATATAAATATATTAATAAAATATTAAAATTTAAGCTAAAGCCATTTATTTTTAGTTATTGTTTTATAACCAAAAATAATCATATACAAGTAATGTACACTCGTTTGCTACGTAATTAAAAAAATTGTTGAAATACTTTGAGACAATAATATTTCAATTATATAATATAATGAGTTTTTTTTATTGGTCTTAATGTCCGACGAGTATTAACTTGAGCCGTTTTCGAAAACATGTTTCCATATATATCCTTAAGTTCTCATTGTATTTTCGAAAAAACTATCACTTCCTATATTCATGGTCTTTCTCATAGTTTTCCCGCGAAAAATACTCTCATTCCTCCGTAATCATCAAAATGAGCAATGAAGAAAAAACAATTCTCGACGTTCATCCATGGCGTATCCCTAACCGCCTCTCTCCCTACCTCTCTTGCTTGCTATCGTCTTCTTTCTATTTTCTCGGCTTTTCTGGGTTTATCTCTGTTTTGTTCTTTTTGCTATCTCTTTCTCTCTGATTCTTATCACATTTTCTCGCTCTTCTCTATCATTTTTTCTCGATCTTTCTTGATCTCTCTCCATTTTACTTTCTCTTTCTTCTAACTCTCCCTTTTTCTCTCTCTTCATTTCTCGTCATTTTTTTTTTCTCTTTATATCCTTTTTTCTCTCTTCTCTTTTAATCGGTTCTTTTTTCTCTCTGCACATTTCTTTTTTCTTCAATTCTCTTCTCTCTTTCCTCTATTAATATCATTATTCATTTTTCTCTTCGATCTCCTTCATGGATCTCTATATTTCTCATTTCTGACTAATTTTCTTTCTTCTCCCCCAGTTCTATCATTTCTCGATTTCTATATTTTCATAAATCCGTTTTTTTGTTCTTTTTGTTTATTTTGTCAATTTGTCAGGTTCTGTGTTTCTAAATTCGAATGCATTTCAACAATTTCAAATTTCCATTTATATCTTTCTTCCAATTCTGATTCTAATGGTGTTTGGTCTCCAATACATATCTTACATTTCTCTTTCTTCTATGCGATAATTCTTTCAAAGATTGATCTATCAAGAAATAAAATCTGAAGTCTTCTCGAGGTTTTGTTGTTGAATATGATGCTTTCATTTTTTTTTCTTACTTTTGTTCAAGTCGTAATCGTTTCTTTACTCTCTAAATTTGTTAGAATCCGCCATGGAAGATGAGTAAAATCTGGTCAATCCGAAGCCTCCTACCGGAGACCATAACCTCTGCCGCTTTTAATCGAAGATCTGATACGGGAGAAGGTAACCACGTTAGTGTCCTGCTATGGCGGCATCAGATCCTGGACCCGGACAGCAACATTGTTACATATTGGAACCATGTGTTTCTCGTGACTTCAATCCTCGCACTCTTCTTAGATCCTCTTTATTTTTATGTCCCTTACGTTGGTGGCCCGGCGTGTCTCTCAATTGACTACAAACTCGCCATCCTTGTCACCTTCTTCCGCTCAGTTGCTGATCTCTTCCACCTTTTGCACATCCTCATGAAGTTCAGAACCGCGTTCGTCGCGCCAGATTCTCGAATTTTTGGTCGTGGTGAGCTTGTTATGGATTCCAAAGAGATCTCTATGAGGTACTTGAAGACCGATTTCTTCATCGATGTGGCCGCCATGCTTCCACTTCCTCAGGTTCGCTTGCTCTTTCCTTTAATTAGTAGAATGTAGGCCTAAAATGTCAATTCTAGGATAATGTATGCTCTTAGAACGCCATCAATAATGGTTGTGACACTGAGAAATATGAGCTACATCTGAATTGAGTTTTGGGATCTCTATTGTATTATGTGGAAGAATTGGTATGCTAAATGCATCCTTGATCGTTTTTCTAAGATAAAACTTGGCCCAATCAATTAGTTTGTCTTAGTTTTGATATACTAGTGGTGGCTAGAGTAAGAGCATATCTACTTGATTTATCGTCATTGGAGCCTCATGGTTGTTATCTCTATCTTTTGATCTCAGCTTGTTATTTGGCTAGTAATTCCAGCGGCCACAAATGGTACGGCTAATCATGCCAACAACACTCTTGCTCTTATCGTACTCGTTCAATATATACCAAGATCATTCATTATATTCCCTCTTAACCAACGGATTATCAAAACAACTGGTTTTATTGCTAAGACTGCTTGGGCTGGAGCTGCATACAACCTCCTCCTCTACATCCTCGCTAGTCATGTAAGTTTCTCGATTAAAAGTTGTCTTTTGTATGCACATTAGACTACTTTCTATGGATTGTTATCCGGGTTTCTTGCGCCACAGGTGTTAGGAGCAATGTGGTATTTGTCGTCAATTGGGCGACAGTTCTCATGTTGGTCCAACGTATGCCAAAAAGATAACTCCCGACGAGTTTTAGACTGTCTTCCTAGCTTCTTAGACTGCAAGAGTCTGAACCAACCAGAGCGACAGTATTGGCAGAACGTTACTCATGTCCTTTCTCATTGTGATGCCACAAGCACCACTACCAATTTCAAATTCGGGATGTTTGCTGAAGCCTTTACTACTCAAGTTGCTACCACAAATTTCATGGCTAAGTATCTATATTGTCTTTGGTGGGGTATAAGGAATCTAAGGTATGACATACCCAATAATCCAACAAATTTCTAGTCCATATCTTAAATATTTTGCTTTAATGACGTTTTTGTTTCGTCTTTTGCATCGCAGTTCTTATGGTCAAAATATAACCACAAGCGTATATATAGGAGAAACTCTGTTTTGCATCACAATTTGTATTTTTGGGTTGCTTTTATTCACACTCCTGATCGGTAACATGCAAGTATGATACACTTATGTGCTCTTGTTAACGAGTCAGAGTTTCTTCATGACTCTAAAGCTTTTCATATAAATATATCATCTATCTTTCTAACATGCTAAGTATGGCTTCTTGATTTTTAATTTGGGGGAAGACTTCTCTGCAATCAATGTCTGTAAGAGTTGAGGAATGGAGAGTTAAACGACGAGATACTGAGGAATGGATGAGACATCGTCAACTACCTCCTGATCTTCAAGAACGTGTCCGTAGATTTGTCCAGTACAAATGGCTTGCAACTCGAGGTGTTGACGAAGAATCAATCCTTCACTCTTTACCTACAGATTTACGCCGCGAAATCCAACGTCATCTCTGTCTAGCTCTTGTCCGTCGGGTATACATCACTAACTCTCTCTCTCTTCTCATAAGAACACTAATTCATACTTTCCACATTACAAATCACACGTTTTTCATCTATACAGGTCCCATTCTTCTCTCAAATGGATGATCAACTTCTTGATGCCATATGTGGATGCCTAGTCTCATCTCTAAGCACATCTGGTACATACATCTTTCGTGAAGGTGACCCGGTTAACGAAATGCTCTTTGTGATCAGAGGACAACTAGAAAGTTCCACAACAAATGGAGGAAGATCTGGATTTTTTAACTCTACAACATTAAGACCAGGCGATTTCTGTGGTGAAGAACTTCTCACATGGGCTTTAATGCCAAACTCAACTCTCAATCTCCCATCTTCAACACGAAGCGTTCGTGCACTCTCCGAAGTTGAAGCCTTTACTTTAAATGCAGAAGATCTCAAATTCGTCGCTCATCAGTTCAAACGTCTTCAAAGCAAAAAACTACAACACGCATTCAGGTAAACACACACCAAACAAGCCTAGTTCAAGATTTTGACATTACAATCTCATATGTTAAAACTTTTGCAGGTACTACTCACACCAATGGAGAGCATGGGGTGCGTGTTTTGTCCAAGCGGCTTGGAGAAGATTCAAGAGAAGAAAGCTTGCAAAAGAACTCAGTATACGCGAAAGTGATGCATACTATTACACTGACCAAACAGTTTACAATGACGAAGACGATGAAACAAGAGAATACTACTATGACAGTGATGGAAATGAAGATGAGAGATCATCAATGGACAACAAAAATCTTGGAGTAACGTTCTTAGCATCTAAATTTGCGGCGAATACGAGAAAAGCTTCAAGTAGTACTGGTAAAAAAGAGGGAACTTCAAGTAGTTTAAAGATGCCTAAACTGTTCAAACCAGATGAACCTGATTTCTCAATGGACAAGGAAGATGTTTAAAGATGGAAAAAATTTATGATCTAGAAAGTAAATAGTTAGAATTGATTAATTATTCAACTTCACATATTCATTTATTAGATAAAGCAAAATTGAGTGTAGTGTAACGTTACATTGTTCTTATATTGTATGGTTTTAACTTCATAACTTTCATTTTGAAGAACATTGATGGGAGTTTGGAATACACTACTTGACGTTTATATTGCTTTAAAACAACACGTAGTTCATGAGTTGGTTTTCACCGATTTAGTTGGTATGGAAGATCATGGCTTGGTTAATCGGTTTAAGTCAATAAATAATATTTTAAATAATCAAGAATAAGAAACTTCTTTCCGACTTTATTAATTGATATCCTCTATCTTATAATTCACAAGTTAGAGTGAGAAACACAAATTCAATTTGTTCTTGACACGTATGATTTTTGATGTGCTGTCAAATCAAGAGTAAGTTTTTTTTTCCACGAAATTCTATTAAATAAATTAGATAAGGAGTTTGGACTGATCGTCCCTTACAATTTCCAACAAACGAGAAAAGAAAACAGGAGTTACAATAGAGGTGAAGCTTGTGAGTGTCCTTGCATGTCTTGCGGTGAGGTCCGCCGCTCTATTCCCCGTACGTCTAATTAAATTGAGGAATGTTCCGTTGAATTTCGCCTTGAGGTCCATGTATTGCTGGAGAATTTGGTTGAGCCATCCCAAAATTGTTTCCTTCCGGAGTGCTTTGAAAAGCGTCTCGCAGTCCGTCTCGAAGATCACTCTGGAGTAGCCTAGACAGAGGGCATTCTCCATCGCCCAAAGGAGCCATTCCGCTTCGGTGAGGAGTGGAGATCTGAGCCGAGGAATCTGTTTGGCTCCCCAGAACAAAGCGTCACCATTGTTGTTGCGAACAATCCATCCAAAGGTACAGTTTGTGTCCCTTATCTTATGATCCATCGCTATTGCATGTGTACCAATTAGGTGGGGGTTGCTTCCATTTGTGTGGTATCTCCAAATTTTGGGTTCTTTAGAGGGAGGAATTGTTGCTTCGATTGAATAACAATTTCTTTTGTGCTTGCTTTCACTCTTCCTCCTCATTAGTCGCTCGTGCTAGGAGGCTTGTTGGCGTCGTTTGCTGATTTCAGAAGTGTAATTCATTTCTCGTTGTCCACAGGTTCCAGATAATCCATGGGAACAAGTTGTGTTTCCTCATTGCAGTTGTGTTTTTGCTAGTGAAGAAGAAAAGGGTTGCAAGGTTAGTGTAAATTGAGTATGTAAATGTACCTTGCCTTACACTTGGTTCCTCTGCCATTTCCCATGTTTGTCTAGTGAAGGGACATTTGAAGAATATATGGTTGGTTGTTTCAGGATCAGTGCCACATCCCTTACATAAGGGAGATATATCGATTTTCTTCTTTTGTAGGTTTGCTGCGAGTGGGATGTTGTTGGAGATCATTTTCCACATGAGGTTGAGGATTTTTTTTATTGCAATTCGTTTTCCAAAGAGTGCCGAATATTGGGTTGAGATTGGGGTTCTCTAGTGTAAGAGAATAGGTTTTAGATTGTAGTGCTTTGAAATCTTCCTTGACAGTGTACAGTCCATTGTGAGCTTTATCCCAAATGTAGGAGTCCTTTGTATGTTTTGTTCCTGGTCGTATGCGATCTATTAGAGCAATCTCTGATGGGTGAAATCTTTTCTGGAGTTCATAAGAGTTCCAGTTTCGAGTGGAATGAATAATGAGGTTGCTGACGATATCTTTCTTGGTGTTAAGGGAATGGGTGGTCTTGCTGTTTCATCTGGGATCCATGGTTCGGACACAAGGTACTGATCGGTGTTGTTTTGTGACGATTTTACTGACCAATTAACCTATACTTTGATTAGTTTTGTAGCGATTTTGCAGGAATCTAAGTAGGAATTACACAAGACAAGAGAGAGAAGAGAAAAAGAGAAAATGAGCCAAAATAGAAGAAAACCAACAAGAAAACGTCAAGACCTTGAAGTCGCATTTCGAACGGATCAAATCGGAAC
>KE152120.1:92839-107750 GCA_000411095.1 Aethionema arabicum | reverse complement strand
GAGCATTATATCATGACGATGGGTAATTAACAAAAAAACTTGGCATGTGTTCGCGAGTTGGTCCGCGATCCGGTATGTTTGTCTCGGCTTGTGACTTGTGAGTGAAAAAATAAATCGAAATCCTGTGTTGATTGGCAACGAGGTTGTGGATTGTCTTTGAACTCTGAAGGCGTTGAATCAATTCGATTCAATAGCTTCTTCAAGGATCAATAGCTGTGTGTGTATGAGCTCCCTAGGTGGAGGGGGCTCCCAGCGAATCCGAGCCGGATCTGATGTGGCGTTGTGGACATCGATTGCAGGTCGTGTGTCGGCGTTGGCTTTAGATTTTGAAATTTGTTCAAAAGATAAAGTCTGTCTTTTTGTGATTGGTTCAGTAATTTTGTCGAACACTTCGTAGTCTATAGCACAATTTGATTACACGTGGCAGGAAGCCAAGATTAATTCCATTGCCACTTGCCGTCACGTGGCTTTGTTGCAAAGCTTCTCTAAACAAAGGTTACCGCCATTGTTACTCACCACAGAGGCATTGAAGAGCAGAGGACAATAGCTTTTCCCAGAGATGATCTTATTTAATGTTCGTCGTTCCTTCTGGAGAGCTGTCGGATTAGGTCACCGGAAGATACACAGTGGTCTTGAAGATGCTGGTTCGTTGGCATCCCGGCTGAAATCCCGTTCCGTTCTCCGGTTTAGTGGACCGGATNTCCGGTTTAGTGGACCGGATACGGTTAAATTTCTTCAGGGTTTGTTGACTAACGACGTACGGAGATTCAATGAACCAATCAGCGAGAAGGAATCATCAGTTCCTACCCCGAATATGGCCTCTGTGTCAATATNTCCGGTTTAGTGGACCGGATACGGTTAAATTTCTTCAGGGTTTGTTGACTAACGACGTACGGAGATTCAATGAACCAATCAACGAGAAGGAATCATCAGTTCCTACCCCGAATATGGCCTCAGTGTCAATATNATATCGCCTATGTACGCCGCCTTGTTAACTCCTCAAGGTAGATTTTTGTACGATTTTTTCTTGTACAGTCCGTCGCGTCCCGAGGAAAAGCTCGATCGGACTGGCTCTGGACCAGGCTCGGATTCAAGTCTTGGTGCGTCGATTGAGTTGTTTGCAGATGTTGATTCTTCTGTACTTGATGAATTGCTGCAAACACTTAAAAAGTAAGTTCTTCTCCTTCACAATTTCAGCTGAATTTTGAAGAATTAGTCCTATTTTTTCTTTTCTGGATTGCAATTTCTTTGAATTTCAGACATAGCAATGCTTCTTGGAGTCTAGGGTTTATGACTAATGCCTAGGATTGGATTTAGATGCCGTCTCTATTGATTTTGGTGGAATCATTTCTTCTAACATTAGTTCTTATTTGTGTTTCTCTTGTCCTAATCTCCATAGATATCGTTTGAGGTCCAAAGTAGACATTGAAAACGTTGCAGAGGAATTCTCTTGTTGGCAAAGATACGGTAAGAATCTTTCTGGAGATTCTTCTTCCAAGGAACCGGAGTCTGCATCTATCGGTTGGGGTGGTGGTGTTGATCGGTCCGGTGAATCTACAGCTAGTGGTAATAAATACGGATGGCAATGGTACAAAGATCCAAGGTTGGATTGTCTCGGCTACAGAAGCATCTTTCCTTCTGATACAACACGTGAGTTTCTTACTCAAATACAATCTCCATTTCGTTAACTTAAGCTCACAAAATTGCGAATCTACTTGTTCTTGCAGCACCTTTAGTTGAAGCAGATAAAGAAACAGATGAAAAAAACTACCTTTTATGGAGATTAGAACAAGGAGTTGCTGAAGGCTCAGCTGAAATCCCTAAAGGTATCATCTTTTCGACACTTATTACTTACCGATCTCTCGGGTTGATCATATCTTGTGGTTTAACAGGTGATGCTATTCCACTTGAATATAATCTTGTTGGTCTAAATGCAATAAGTTTTGATAAAGGATGCTATGTTGGTCAAGAGCTTATAGCTCGTACACATCACCGAGGTGTTATTCGCAAACGTTTAACCCCTTTACGGTTCCTCGATAGCCATGGAGAAGGTTAACTAAGTTTTTTTGCATCAGAACTTTTGAATTCTATACATCTTTATGATCAAGAAAACAACAACTCATGAGTTTAATGTGCAGAAGTAGAGCAGAAAGTTGCAGCTGGAGCAGAAGTGATTGAATCAGGAACTAGCAAGAAACTAGGAACAGTTTCAACAGCTTTGGGTTCCCGGGGCATGGGAGTAATGAGGGTAGAGGAAGTCTTTAAATCATCGGCTAAATTGACGATAAAAGGCTCGGAGGATTTGAACGTTGAGGCGATTAGACCGTCGTGGTGGCCAACTCAGTGGTTTGAACAGAACCAATCAGAAACTGCTGCAGCTTAGAAACTACTTTTACAGGTAACAGAAAGATCATGTTTTATGAGGATTGAATAAGTGGTTAGCTCCGGTGATAAAGTTGGTTTCTTTTGTCGGAGATTTTGCAGGGTTTATAAATAAAGTTGAGTACTTTTTCCGGTGATGGATTTTGAATAAAGGGTTTTGGTTGAGTCGTCAATGGCAGCAACAAGTTTGTAGCTTTTGTTTGTAATTTTCAATGTTTTAACTAATAAAGGTTGGAACTTTCCGGCGACGGTAATTCGCCGGAGTATTTTGTACGATATTTTGAATATTAAACTAAACATTTATTTTTCTTTTATAGATTCAAAATTAGGGAATCATTGAAAGTATGATCAAATAGTTGGACCGGTTTGAAATTAAGCAGATTATTCTTTTTTTTTTATATACATTATAAATTTAGGTAACATGAATTTTTTTTTTTTCAATGTGGAAATAAGTAAGGGAAAAGAATCAGCATAAATAAAAATAGATAAAAAAGAACTGAATACAAAAGAATAATTTATTTTGAATTTTGTTTTAAGGCAGAAGGCTTAATAAAAATAAATTCAAAATAAAGACGGAGAAAACCAAAACAATTTAAAAAAAATTCTCTTCCAACTTTTAAAAAAAATTAAAAACGTATTTTGTGAAATATTCTAATGAATAAATTTAAATCGTGTTACATTTGTTACTTTGTATGTGTTAGAAACGGGAGATTACTAAAAAAACAAAAACAAAAAAAACGGGAGACTACCAACGGCTACAGTCACGGCGTTAGAGTTGACGGTGAGTTGATAACTTATATGGAAGCTCCGTTATATTGCCGTTAATAACTCCGTCAAGTTCAGAAAAATCAAAAAACACAAAAAAAAGGAAATTGCTCAGTTAACAACTCTCTAGGTAATTCCTGAAGCGGCCGTCGGGAACTCGTTCGTCACTAGTTTGATCACTGAAAGCCGTCGCAGCACACTCGCATCCGCCGCGGCGACCAGGTTTTTGCTTTCCGCTTCTTCACCGTAGTTTATGCTTTCAGTAAATTTTCCATACTCGTTGTAATACTGGCTCTGTGTGGTTGAATTACAGAGTTTCCAGGTCTTAAATTCATTCTTGCTGCGAAGATGATACAACTAGACCAGCTCAGCCACCATCTCGAAATTTATGTTGACGTTACTCGTTCACCTTCTGAGCAGGTACTTGTCTCTTCAATGCTTTCGTCCAAACGAGCTATTGCTCGAAATTCCATATGATTTCATGAACTTTACTTCTACCTCAAACTTCAGGCTGCTAGTTTGAAAACGCTCGCTTCTTCCTTGGAGAATGATTGCTTTTCTATGGACGCATTGGTTAAGTTCCTTTTGACCCCATGTTACATATATCTCCCATAGACCCATTTTGTTTTGTTAAAATCTTTATCTCTGTAGTGTAGGTGAGAGAGATGGAGGTGTATTTGACAACAACAGATTATGTTGTCCGAGCACGAGGTTCTTCTATTTTCTGCCTTATCTTTCATGAATAGATTTTTTTCAACCTGAATAGAAAATGGACATGGTTGTCATCCCAGGTGTTCTCCTACTTGCTGAGGTCGTCAAGTGTCTGAAAACAAAGTCACTGGACAATGCAGTTGTCCATAGTCTCATTGGATTTTTTACCGAAAAATTGGTGATTTGATACTTTTGATTTTATAACAATTGCGCCCCTTTGTTTAGGCTATAGTAATTGAGGAAGTTTGTTAAAATGAAAGAAATTATGTTGGGTTTGTATCAGGCAGATTGGAGTACGTTGCGTGGGGCACTTGTTGGTTGCTTGGCCCTGATAAGGAGGAAAGATGCATGTGTTGTGGTCACTGATATCGCTGCAAAAGCTGTGGCGAAGTCATTACTAGAGAATGTGCACGTGCAGTCTTTAGCAATGCATGATCGCAAGGTGTGAATCAAATACTACTAGTATTTTACTTGGCATGTTTTTCATGAAGTCTTGCATATTGATCTAATGAATGACTTTGCAGCTCTATTTTGAACTTCTGGAGTGCCTTCTAGAACAATATTCTGAAGCTATGATGACTATGGTATGTTTTTTTTTTTTGTAACTGGTGACTATGGTATGTTAATACTCCTTTCCTTGCAATGCATAGTTCACAAACAGAACCTAATCTAGTAGTATAGTTTTCTTTGTAAATCTATCTTCTTCAGCTTGGTGAGAACGGAAAAATCATTTAAATATGTAATCTAGGTTTTTGACTCATTAAAACTTTATGTTCAGCTTCTCCCAGTTCTCTTAATTTGACAAACAAAATCTACAGAACTTCATCTTAGGGTTCTGCTTTAGTCTTTGTTCTCCCTTGATTAGATCTATTGAGGGCCTTTCCTCCTTTTTCTATAATCCTATTGACTATAATACTATTTCTAGGGTGACATACTTGTTTATGCTACTTGTGAAGCTGTCGATGGAGAAAAAGATCCTCAATGCTTAATCATAGCATTTAATATAGTAGCACGCTTGGCTCAACTGTTCCCGAATCCATCTGGTCCAGTTGCTTCTAGTGCTCTTGATCTTTTTGATGTTATTGGTTGCTACTTTCCACTTCATTTTACACATGTGAGTTTGTTTTCTATTATATGATTTGTAAATGTGTTTTGTTATTGTTGATGAAATTAAGCTGGTTAAAGTTCTCTTTTTGGTTTTCTTGACAAAGGGTGATGAGGCTGATATTAAAAGAGATGACCTTGCAAGGGCTCTAATGGTGAGTATCTAGTCTGTATTTGTTATCTCCATTGTTTTCTTGCTATCCTATCATGGCTCAAGGAGTTAGTTCCCAAGTTAAAACATTGTGTTGATCATTTTAGAATACGAGTTCTTTTTCATAAGCAATGCCCTTAGAAAGTTGGAGGAAGATTTGATAAAAAATAAGTATTTTGATTCTCATGGCCGTTCTCTGAAAACATTAGGAAAAAGTATACGAACGGACTTATGCTTTTCCCTGACAAGCTAAGTCTACCTGATTCTTATTTGCCTCATTCCTTCAAGGGTACAATTACTTGATTTTTCTGGAAATCTTAACTTGAAAAATTCAACTGCTTGGCTAAACTATGCTAGTTTGAAGGTGAAATTATCTTCTTTAGTTTTCTGCATGTAGTTTCTAGGGTATTAGGCGGAAATAACTGACTTACTTCATTTGATTTTGCAGCTGGCATTTTCGTCGACACCTTATTTTGAACCTTATTCTGTTCCGTTGCTTCTTGAAAAGCTTTCATCTTCTCTACCAATCGCTAAGGTTAGGACTGGTGTTTATTTAACCTGTAATTTTTCTGTTATATTAGACTTAGCTTATATGCTCTACTTGGGATGTTGGACAAGTGTAGTTATTTTGCTCGACTAAATCTGTCTAGGTTGATTCTTTGAAATGTCTCAAAGATTGCGCGATCAAATATGGTGTAAACAGAATGGAGAAGCACTACGGAGGTCTTTGGTCAGCTTTAAAAGATGCAATTTTTTCTTCCACCAGGACACATTTGTCTTTTTCTCCAGAATCCTTAACTAGTCCCGGGTTTGAAATAAATGACGTCCATAGAGAAGCTCTTCATCTTCTTCAGATGCTTGTTAAACAAGATATTTCGTTTTTAAGCTTTGTTGTTGATGATATAGATATGAAGACGGTCTTTGATACCATCTCTAGATACTCTCAGTATAAAGAAATGCCTGACACAAGCAAACTGATGGTCCTTAGTGTTAGTCAGATGCTGTCTGCATCTGCCAAAGCATCAGTTCAGTCATGCAATAGAATCTTTGAAGTTATTTTCGTTCGGCTTATGAATACTTTAGGGATTTTCGAGGAAACTTCAACTGCTGATCTTGTTCATAAGGACGACTCAATGGTCTCGACAACAGTTTACCATGGAGGTCTTTATCTTTGCATCGAACTTCTTGCAGCATCGAAAGATCTCATCCTGGATTCTGGGGAATGTTTTTCAACGGTTCAATGTGCACAAGAAACATGGTGCTCTATGGTGAAAAGCTTTTCTTCTTCTTTGGTCCAATTGTTCACTTTAGCAGTATACAGCTCTAGTGAGGATTGTGTTGTCGATGTATATCTTGGAGGTGAATGCATGTGCCTACCGTCCTTATATGCTCCAGCTTAATCTTCTTGCACTTTATGTTTTACTGTAGTTAGATATATTTCTAGTCTGGCTTGTTCTAATTCATATTCTCTCATCTTTCCATTTCTGACTCCATATCCAGTTAAGGGTTTGCTGACAATGGGTGTGTTCTGGGGCGACTCTTCTCCTGTATCGAAAACCACATTCGAGACAGTTTTGTTGACCTTAACATCAATCGTCAGAGAAAAGAGTGGCGAAACACTACTGTGGAAACTGGCATTGAAGGCGTTGGTCTGCATTGGCTCATTTACTAACCAGTACCTTGAGAGTGGCAAGGCTATGAGTTACATGGGTATAGTTGTCAACAAGTTTGTCTCATTGGCCTGTTCTGGTCATGGCAGTCTTCCATATCCAATGGTTCTAGAAGCAACTTCAGAAGTCTGCTCCACTGCGCCAAAGTACGTGGAGAAAATGGTTCAAGGATTTGAAGAAGCTTTATGCACTAGTTTTTCTGGAATCAATGTACGTGTTGCACTCATGACTCTGGAATTAACGTTTTCAATTTTATTTTGGCTAATCATTTCTACTCCAGCTTGATGTTAAGAGCTTGTTATTTTGGCTAACAGCTTTCTATTTCCAACAAGCAAGGCGTGAAAACTTTCCTTGAATCTAACTACCATTTGGAAAACACTTGACAGGTGAATGGAAATTTCAAGTCCATGGAAAATTGTTCTCGGCTCCTGGACTGTTTCACCAATAGATTACTACCACGGTACCATTAATTCTTTGATTATAGAACTTTTTCGATTGCCTCGCTTGTTGGTTTCCACGTGAATCTCTGCTTTATTCCACTGCCTATTTTTCTCTGTTAACGCTCGATATGTTTCCGCAAATGAGAACTTGAGAGCAATTGTTGTGCATCCGTGCATCTATGTGTATTGCTTCGCTGTTTGTGCTTCAATTTATGAATATTTCTGTGTGTACCTTCTTTCTGCCACAACCATTCTTCTCACTGGAGGCATTTTTTTGCTCAAATAGTGTGGCTGAGATAGATGGTCTAGAGAAAACCTTAGCGCAGTTTGCCATCAGTATGTGGAATCAAATTGAAATTTCTGGAGATTGTCAGGTCTATAATAGGGTAAGTGTCTCGGTTTGAACTTTCAGTTTACTTAAAGTAGATTTAACATTGCTAATGTTATGTTTTTTATTGCTCTTCGACTACAGGAGTTTGTTGAGGCAGCAATGACAACAATGCGGCAAGTTGTTGGAATTTCTTCTGTAGATTCCCAAAACCGAATAATCCAAAAAGCTTATAATGTGATCTCAGCGAGCAAGCTTCCTGCTATGGCTTCTATTCCTTTGGGTTTAGTTGCATTAGAAGGTCTACAACTTGATCTGTCTACTTGGGATGAATTGATTCTTTCATTATTTGCATCAGTGATCATGGCTGCATCTCCCACGGCAAATATTCCTGATATGAAATCACTTGTGCATCTGTTTTTGGTATCACTTCTTAAGGGTTATATCCCAGCAGCTCAAGCTTTGGGTTCTTTGGTTAATAAAATGAGCTCGGATTCTGGTGGAACAAAACTCTCAAGCAGTTGTTCCTTGGAAGAAGCATGTGATATAATATTTCATGCAGCTTTTGCCTCTGGGACAAAGGTTTCTTCCGATGGATCTGGTGACATTATCTGCAAGAGTGACATAAATTTGGGCAATTTATGTTTAGGTCTTTGCGGTTCCCTAGATCTTCAAACCCATGCAATCACAGGACTAGCATGGATTGGAAAAGGCTTACTCATGCGGGGTGATGAAAGAGTTAATGATATAATTCTCATCCTAGTACAGTGCTTAAAATCCACCGATTCTTCTGGGCAGATTCTGCATCCTTGTGCTTTGAAACATGCAGCCGATGCATTCTCCATACTAATGTCTGATTCAGAAGTTTGCCTGAACAGAAAATTTCATGCAGTTATACGGCCACTCTATAAGCAGCGACTCTTCTCTAAAACAGTTCCTATTTTGGAGTCTTTAATTATGAATTCCCAAAATCCTCTGTCCAGGTACTTCTTCCCTTACCTATTTTTTAGTTACTCTTCAATTTTATTCTATAGGATTTGAATTACCTTAGCTAACTTGTGTAGATCTGATTGCTTCTTTATACCAGCATTAGCATATCCTACTATTTCATAGAAAGAAGTTTTTTCATTAGCATTTTCAATGCTCTTGTGGTGTGGTCTTATAGTGATTTCTTCCACGTGCTATACTTCTATGTCAATTTTCGATGCTTTTGTGTTCGTTGCACCACATTTCTAGCTTCCAACCTAAGGGAGCAGTTACAGTTTCTTGTGACAAGTAATTCCAAATCCTCAGCTTACCAGATTTTTCATGGTTTCAGGACGATGTCGCATGTTGCTCTTGCACATGTTATTTCCAATGTTCCAGTAGCTGTCATATTGGATGATACGAGAAAGGTGAGCCTCGGTTTATATGGAATTTGTGTACTTTACCTTTATATACAATCGCTTAGAAGGCTAGCTTTGGTGTCTGTAGCTACAACCAATGATACTTGAAGGCTTGTCTCTCCTCAGCCATGACTCTATGAATCGAGAAGCTCTTTTCAGTCTATTGCTGATTTTATCTGCAACACTCACTGATATAAAGGGTAAGCAAACTTTGCTGCTTGTCTCCATAAGCTTATAATTGAACTATATATAATGATAGGAAAATGGTAAAATAGATCTTGAACTTTGCTGATTTGGTGTAAAAACCCCCCAACTTTAAAAATGGTTTTTTAAACCCTACTGAGTTTTTTAAATTAACATTAAACTTTGAATGTAAAATTAAACCATAATTTAAAAAAATAAAATCCCAATTTGGATTAAGTATATTATAATTTCAAGTTTAAATTTGAGATTTTCGGTTTAAAAAACCTGGTTATTAAGGTTTCGGGTTTAGAAAATCCATTTATCAAAATTCATGGTCCAAAAAACTATTTTTAAAGTTCAAGATTTTTACACAAAATTGGCAAAGTTCAGGGTCAATTTTACCAATTTCCCTATAATGATCAAGGTATCAAAGTCGCCTCATTTGTGGAATGAATAGACAATCAATACGGCTTGTATGATTCCCGGTTTGTTTACAACATGAAATGATAAGCTGAGTCAATATAACGGTTAGTTAGATGGTTTAGTCAATACAAGAATTTGTTATTGGTAGTAACAGTTTAAGTCTGTGTTGCAGGAGAACAATCTGTGAGTGATAATGCACATATAATTATTGAATGTCTCGTGAAGCTTACATCGTATCCACATTTAATGGTAACATATCATGTTCTGCATCTTTCTCTCTATTTCTTAATTTAGCAATGGCATTGATTTTGAGTGATATTATATTATGCAGGCTGTAAGGGAAACAGCGATTCAGTGTCTAATTTCTCTTATAGAATTGCCTCATAGACGGATTTATCCTTTTAGAAGACAGGTTAGTTTAAAGATGTTACAAAACGCAAACGCAGAATTGAATAAGAAATGCGTTTGTCTCTGTTTTATTCACTTTTTTGTTGATTTAACTATAAAGGTTTTCAAAGCAATTACGGACGCACTCGATGATCCAAAACGCAGAGTGCGGCAAGAAGCTGTTAGATGCAGGCAGGCTTGGTTAGTTTGGTTACATCATTTTTTATAATAGCTTGGGGTTATTTCAGAAGTGATTATTACGTTTCAATATTAAAAAGAGATTGCGGTGAAGTAGCCCTTAATCTTTCGTGTTTTTGAGAAAAAAAACCCAAACTTTTTAATTTGGTTTTTTAAACTCCTATCTTTTCCGATTTAGTTTTTTAAATCCTGTATTGGTGCAGTAACGGGTTTAAAAAACTAAATCAGGGAAAATTGAGGTTTAAAAAACCAAATTAAAAGTTTGAGGTTTTTTTTTTTCAAAAGCCGGAAAGATTAGAGTCATTTCATTTTCACCACAATCTATTATTTTATTTTTATTTTTTTTAAAACATCTGAATCTATTATTTTATTATTGATCGCCTTTTTTTTATGACTTGAAATGATTCTGATCATATTTTTTTTTAATCAGGGCGTCAGTCACGTCTATATGAAATTCGACCCACTGATTCACCAAGTCGTCGCCCCCGGTGCAATTGTAGGTTGTATTTTTTTTTTTTAAGTTTTATCCGAGATTAAAATGTATTTGAATACTCTTGTCAGAAATTTTGCGGATTTTATAAAAAAAAGTTTATTAAACTTTTTGGATAATGGGTTTTGGCTGGATCGTCAATGGTAGCAATAAGTCTGTAGTGTTTTTAACCAAAGGTTGGAATTTTCCGGCGACGGTAACTCGCCGGAGTATTTTCTACGATTTTTTGAACAATAAACCAAACATTTCTTTTCTTTTATAGATCCAATATTAGGGAATCGTTGAAAATATGATCAATATCTGGACCGGTTTGAAATTACGCAAAGATTATTCTTTTTTGACATAATTTAAATTTAGGTAACATGAAATATATATATATATATTTTTTCTTTTAACAATTGTGGAAATAAGTAAGGGTAAAAATGGAGAAAAAAAACAAGGGTAAAAATCAGCGTTGATAAAAATAGGATTAAATGAAACATATTATAAAAAAAATTGAAAACATATAATATATATTGGATATTGTTTATTCATTAGAATATTTCATCAAAGATCTTTTATATGTGTTTATGAAATATTCTAATGAATAAAACTTAAATCGTGTCGTACATGTAAAAGATCTTTGGTGAGTCACGGGAGTTTACCATCGGCTAGGGTCACGGCGTTAGAGTTGACGGGTAGTTGATAACTTGATATGGAGGCTCCGTTATATTGCCGTTAATAATTCCGTCAATTTCAGAAAAATCAAAAGAAACAAAAAAAAGGAACTTGCCCAGTTATTGTTGTTAATCTCGTGAAAAATAAAATTAAAATATAAATAACTATTATTGATTTATTGAACGATCCGAGTTCCGAGTCTCGGATGTGGAAAATCTCCGATCGGCCATGAAAGGCGTCTCCTCGGCGCCTGGAGATTACGNGAGGCTCCGTTATATTGCCGTTAATAATTCCGTCAATTTCAGAAAAATCAAAAGAAACAAAAAAAAGGAACTTGCCCAGTTATTGTTGTTAATCTCGTGAAAAATAAAATTAAAATATAAATAACTATTATTGATTTATTGAACGATCCGAGTTCCGAGTCTCGGATGTGGAAAATCTCCGATCGGCCATGAAAGGCGTCTCCTCGGCGCCTGGAGATTACGTCTACTTTAAATCTCAGGTTCCCCTTCACAAGATCCCCGTAAGTTTCTCTTCTTCTTCTTCGTCTTCTTCTCTATTTGACTTTCTATCAATTTCGATTTCTGCTTGTAATTGCTGCCGTTGAATTAGATTAATATTCAGCTCTAAAGGTTTGCAAAAGAATGTTGCTCAATCTGATTAGTCTCATTTGGATTTGAATCGTTTGACGCTAATTTTGGGAGATTTTTTGTATGCGAGTTAGTTCATTCGTATTACCTTTCGTTTTCTCGTAAATTAGCTGAAATTTATGCTCAGAGATTTTATTGAACCCTCATTGGGGGTATTCATTTTGTTTAATTTGCGCTCTTCGTTCGTGTTGGTTTTTACCATAGTGATTAGTTGTTCTTCCTTTGATCTTTTTACTTGTAGATTACTCTGGTGTCGTCTATGATTTGTGAAGTTATTACGCTGTAATGCTAATAAAGTGTTGTTTTAGAACTCTGTTGTTATGCTTGTTCTTGAGTTCTATAGATCTACTAATCGTTCGCGTGGTGTTAAGTATGGGAAGGTTTTCGATTTCCTCATAATTTATCAAGCAGCTACTGAATGGCTTCACCTGTATCATTTTATTGATATTTGTTTCTTCTAGTTGATCCGGAAATGTTAGTTTCTTATGTAATTTGCTCAGAGAATAAGCAATCTTATATCTAGTCTCATGTGTATTTTAACTGTAGATTGGGACGAAGCAATGGCGTTACTATGACTATGGTCCAAAGACTGTTCCTCCGCTCATATGTATTCCTGGAATGGCAGGAACTGCAGATGTGTACTATAAACAGATTATGGCGCTTTCTATGAAGGTATGCTGATTTTAGTCCTTGAACGTTTCTTCTGCAAACAGTCGTTTTCTCTTATCATTGGTAGCTTTAAAAAAATTATTAGGCTAGGGTAACTATGGTGATTGCTGTTGACTAATTTCTAATGTAAATAGCTTCATAGTCATGCTTATGCATCCAAGCCTGATATTAGGGACTATGTAGCTTATGTGTTGTTGTCTCTTGTACACATCTAATAAATGGTGATTTGTTTTCTTGAATGTTGTTAATCTGCAATTCCAGGGTTATCGGGTAATTTCAGTTGACATTCCACGGGTTTGGAATCATCATGAGTGGATTCAGGCATTTGAAAAGTTCTTGGACACCATAGATGTTCATCACGTAAGATCTCTACAAGTTACAAATTACAAATTAACATCTCATATTTCTCATTGAATGCATATTTGTGTACTACAAGCTGCATTAAGTTTTGACTGGGCAGAAAGATATAGCATTGCAAGTGATTGTACTTGACCATTGTTAAACAGGTGCACCTCTATGGAACATCGCTTGGAGGCTTCCTAGCACAACTCTTCGCTCTTCACCGTCCAAGACGGGTTAAATCATTGGTTCTATCAAATACATATTTGGATACTCGCGCTTTTGCTGCTGCGATGCCATGGGCTCCCTTGTATGTCGTCATATATCTCCCTTAGAAAATTTTACCTTCTTCCATGTGCCTAAGGTTTCGATACTGACTCTATCCTTTTGGGATGCACTTTGCAGTGTTAGCTGGACCCCTTCTTTTTTGCTGAAACGATACGTTTTAACAGGAATACGTGATGGACCTCACGAACCCTTTATTGCTGACTCTGTCGACTTTGCTGTTTCTCAGGTGGATGCCCAAATCTCTCCTCAATATTTTTTTCAATGTATCCATTTAAAATGTGAATCGGTTTATAAGATAAATTTACCATCCCAGCTTCTTGTATGAAAGATAATGTGATTGCTTTCATTCAGGTTGAGACATTGTCAAAAGATGATTTGGCTTCCCGGTTAAATTTGACAGTCGATGCTGCTTCTGTGGGATCTCTTCTGCTCTCAAATTCAATGATCACCATAATGGATGTAGGTTTGATTTACCTCTATCTTCAACTTCTGCTTTACGATAGCAAATTACACATAGTTTTTACTTTTTACCAACCTTCAACGTATCGTCTAAGAATGTCTTTCTTTTCTTTTAATCAGACCAATGATTACTGCGCAATTCCACAACATCTTAAAGATGAACTTACAGAGAGATATCCCGAAGCGAGAAGGGCTTACTTAAAGTCAGGAGGAGATTTCCCATTCCTATCACGCCCTGACGAAGTCAATTTGCATCTACAGGTAATACTCAGCATCTACAACTCCAATTTTACACACGTTTTTAGTCTCTATTCTTTGATTCTGCTGTCTCATCGTTACATGGAAGCTTGGCAAAGAAACTTCAAGCTTTTCTTACTATTGTTTACGTTTCACACAATTAGACCTGTTTCATTGAAGATATTGCTTAGGATACAACAACTGCCTGTTAATTGAATGAATTCATCATCTATGTGAGCAGCTGCACCTAAGGCGAGTAGGAGTCGAACCTCGTCCCGAGGTTGTTAAAACGATTTCAAAAGATGACGCAGATGGCACAGATAACAACCAAAACGAGAAGAAAACCGATGAAAAGGACGACAGCAGCAGCAGCAGTATGCCTCCAGACTCTGGAAGCCCATCTACAGATCGATCATCAATGCTTCCAGAAAGTTCTGGAACCTCTAATGATCCACCTTTACCCACAGCCAGCATGAGTAAAACCATTCAGTTGCAGAGTTCATCAATGGAGAACAACCTCCAAACGATAGCCTCTGGAATCACAGTACTGCAACTCACTGGTGAAGTTTATCTCATGTTGTGTTACTGTACATTGCTTCAAGGTAATTTCATCTCCAGACAACGATCGGTTTAGTGAATCTAAATTACCTCTTGCTGTTAAAATTCATTTTTTTTTATTAGTTTCTCTTCTTTGTTTTTGTGTGTACTTGACCTTTGACCTCTTTGGTTTCTCTTGTGTGTGTAAGTTGACAAAAGCAAGAGCTCTTTGTATCTTTATAAGTTATCACACTTTTGGGAGTCAACTTTGGTTCGAATTTGCGATCAATCCAGTTGCATATTTTGCTCTTTATTTATACGTTTCAAGTTATTACACTTCAGAGGGAACATTTTAGTTACTAGTCCATGTCCGGGTCGGATACGGGTCGGATCCGGGTCGTATCAAGGTCAAAATCAGCTGATGCCGTTACTGAGATCATGTGTATCTAGATAATGAA
>KE152120.1:45322-57883 GCA_000411095.1 Aethionema arabicum | reverse complement strand
TAATGAATATATTTAATATTCATTTATTTATTACTTATCCAATATTTTATTTATTTAAAATTTTTGAAAATCGTGAAATAATAGTTTTGATATTTGGGAAAAAATTAATTTTGATATTTAATTTTTTTTAAATAAAATAAGATAAATGAAATTAAATATAAACAACATCCCTAAAATCAATAAAAAATCATTTACAATCTTAACTACTTCACCCACATTTATCTATATTTTACTATTTTAAAATCAATAAAAAAAACTTTTAAAATCTATGGAAAAATATTTTTAAAAAAATAGCCCGTGCTAAACACTAGTATATATATAAACGTCTAATCTATATCAAGAAAATTTATACAATTCAAAATTTAAAATAAAAATTACAAAATTATACTAGAGTTATAATTCAAATTCTAATTATTAATGTCTAATCCATACTAAAATTTTCACGTCGGTTACAAATATTCTAATCTATATTATATAAACCAAAACGAAACCAAATTTTGTAATTAACAAATAATATAATTAAACTTTATAAATAATATTTTTAAAAAAAACTCCTATAAGTAACACTATTAGATAACATCCCTTTAATCGAAACACAACAAAAAATAGTAACAAAAAAAAAACAATGAAATTAAACCAAACACATCTTTGCTTTGCACTTTTTCTTCTACTACTCTTTCAATCCGCCATAGCTAAACCTTCTAGTAACCTCAAATTCATCATATCTTCGTGTAACACAACACGTTACTCTCACCTATGCATCAAATGCCTCTCCGGTTTAGCCGATAAAATAAACCGCAACGAAAACCGGTTAGCTCAAACCGCTTTAGCCGTTACTCTAGTCCGGGTTAAGTCAACGACCGTCTTTGTTTCAAAGCTAACCAAAACAAGAAACATTAAAAGAAGAGAGTATTTAGCGGTTAAAGATTGTGTTGAGAATTTTGGAGATGGTGTAGCTATGTTATCTCAATCTATGAAGGAAATGACTGGTATGGGTCGGAGAGGTACGTGAAAAAATATTTTATAACGTTAATTTTAGAGGAATTATGCAAAATGTCCTAATTCAAACCTTTTTTGTAAATTTGTCTTTTGTGTGACGGTTTACAAATTATACTTTTGGGTCTATTGTTATTGTATTTTTGTAAAAAATGCTTGAGTGAGAGATTTTTAAAAATTAATTATGCAAAATATCCAAATTCAATACGTTTTTACAAATTTTTCATAAAGTACGAGGGTATACCACTTATACGGTTGGGTATATTGTTATGACATTTTTGCAAAAAAATACTTGAATTAAGACATTTTTGCAAAAAAAAATTGAATAGAAGCATTTTTGCAAATCCTTCTTAATTTTATTCGATTTTGAAATTGACTCACATCCAAAAAATTATTGATCCCGTAATTTTTTTTATTAATTAAATCTATGAAATTATTTTAATATTGAAAAATTGTTATGAATCTTCTTTAATGTTTTTTTTGGTTCCACCGCTGATGGGTTATGTAGGTCGCGACCGCCGGGACCGGGATGAGTTCTTGTGGAGGCTAAGTAATGTTGAGACATGGGTGAGTGCTGCTTTGACGGATGAGACAACGTGTCTTGATGGATTTGATGGGAAAGTTATGGATGGTGTGGTGAAATCGATGATTAGAAGAAGAGTGGTTCATGTGGCTAGAGTTACTAGTAATGCTTTGGCTCTTCTTAACCGGTTTGCGGCTCGGCATAATTAAGTAGATCCGGTTCTTGATTAGGTTTTTTTGTCGTTTAGTGGTCTTTTTTTTTGTAACTCTTTTTTTAGGTTTTTGTTGTTTTGTAGTTAAGTGTTGTCTTTGTGATGTTTATGTTTTTTTTTTGTTATGGATTTTGGAGTANTATATATATATATATATAATATGTACGGTTATATTAGATCTTTATTTTTGCGAAAATATTGAAAGTTGATTAGTTTCAAAATTGCAATTGTCTCTCCAAACTTTTAATGTAAAAGTTAAACGGAAAAGATTAGTTTATATTTTCCGAATATTATCTATAACTTTAGAATTAGAATTATTTTAAAAAAACAAGAAATTTGTACAAAAAATTGGGTTTCAAAGTTGAAAATATATATATATATATAACTATCATAATCTAATTGACTATTTTGATTTTTTGGTGTGATTTTTTTTACAAAAAAAGGCATAAGCTTCAACTAATTTATTAGTCCATATAAGAACTTTGTACACGATAAAATCAAGTTTAAAACTGTAACCAAAGCATAGTTTAAATTATGAATTAAAAAACTTAATATTTTAGGGATTGTTATGTTTTATCCAACAGAAAATAATAAGGTATTTTTTTCATATAAATAGAGAAAAAAATGAAAAAAAAAATAAAAGAAAATTCTGAAAGAATTAATTCATTTATCCAATTAAGTAAATATCTCTACTTGTTTGTCCCTTTAATTAATTCTAACTTTAAACTTGTATAAATAACTGAAAATTTCGTTAGTGTGATTTAAAAAAAAAAAATGCGCAACCTTTTGGTATCGACTATCGTATTAGTCCATACAAAATAGTTGTACACAATAAAACCGTAATAAAAACATTATTTTAAATTATAGAAAATATAGTGCTTATTGGGAGCAGGTGACTAAATCTTATCGCATATTTATTTCCGGAAATGCTTTTTCTTTATTAATTTAAATTAAAAGCTCCAATTCTTAGCTTTTAGGAAAGACACCACACAAAATAAAGGAATGGAGAAGAGTTTAAACTTTGCAGGTCCATGACCGTAGTCGGCCGAATTAAATAACTTAAATGTATATAAAAAAAAGGCATACGAAAATATTTGTTTATTACCTAACAAATTAAACACACATGCCATAATAATAACAAAAATCACACTGTTTAATACAACCGCTTTTCAGGTAAAAAGCATTTTTGAAGATTAAATATGAAACAATACATTTTAATTTCACAATCAAATTCCACAATATAATATCAAAGATATTTCAATACAACTTTTAGTCACTTTCACGTGCAAAGCACGTGACTGTAAAAGGCTCACCAAAAGAACAAGACTCTGCAAAGCTTTCAGCTTTATTCTCTTAAATTGATCAGAAAAAAAAAAGCAAGTCACAAAATCGATACGAAACATAACCCAATACAAATCGAAATCGGTACAATTTTGTTCACAGATCAAAGAAATTAAACCACCACGGTGAAATTTGAAGACATTTGGATTCCGGTTTAGTGTTTACCGAACCTGAACAATACCGGCGCTAACCAACTTCTGAATCTTGTTCATTACCATCGGATTCCTCATATGTTCTTGTGCAGCTTTAGGATTCTCTTGCAAATCCGCCAAAACCTACAAATTACAAACCAATCGCAATCAAAATCACATATATTCTCAAAGATTCAGCTATGATCCAAAACACTTCTCACTAATCTTTTACCTGTCTCATCACTGGATCCGATAATATGTTCTGGATCTCCGGATCTTGCATCGCTTTTGCCTGTAAAACATTCAATCAAACCGTTCAATCAAAACCCAATTTTAAAATGGCACAAAAAATACTCCTGAACATTTAATTTGCAAAAAGAAAACCAATTTCAAAAACAATATTTTTAAAAGATATGAATTTGTTCTAAATCTTAATTAAAATTCAACTTTTTAAACTAAAAAACAATGTTTTTTAGTTAAGATATGATAACTTTAAAATAAAGATAATTTAAGAGAAGCTCAAAGAACAAACCTGTCTCTCCTTTAATTCTTCTGGAGTTAAATCACCACGATTCGCTTTGTTTATCTGTTCTACACACCTGAAAGGTATTTGTGTAGCAAGTTTATAGGTTGTTGACGTTGACATAATAAAGATTTAAGAAAGAAGAGAAGTATTCAAGTATACTACCTTCTAACACCATCAAGCAACTCCTGGTTCTTGGGATCATGTTTTAAACCTTCTTGATAAGTTTCCATGGCTTTATCGTATTCCTTCATGAAAAACTGAATAGCTCCTTTTCTGCTGTATCCTTTGGTGAAAGTTGAGTCTAGCTCAATGCATTTTTCAGCATCTTTTAATCCTTCTGGTAATGCTGTTAGTTTTGTGTAGCATGCTGCTCTGTTGCTGTATGCCTACAAAACCAAGAGATTAAACTAAGATTCTTTCTTCTCAACATTAAGAAAGTATGGGTTTTGATCATCTTCTTACCCTCACGTCCTTTGGATTTCTTTTGATCGCTTCTGAATAATGCTTGATTGCCTCTGGATACTTCTGTTCTTTAAAGAACTCATTTCCTTTCTCACGTTCCTCATCAGCTATCTTGGGATCAAAGTACTCCTGTTGCTCTAGCTCTTTCTTGGCTTTCTCAGCTTCGTTTAGTTTCTTTAAAGTATCTGGGTTACGATGTTCTGTAAGAGCTTTTTGGAAAGTCTCAATTGCTGGTTCAAAGTCCTTTGAGGTTTTCGCCATTTTTACTAGTGCAGATCCTTTCCTAGTTAAAGCTCTTGCTATCATCTTGAAGTCAGAACGGAGCTCTCTACCTCTTTCCACAGCCTTGTCACAATCTTCCATACATTCCTCATACTAAAATTAATCAAGAACTTCTTTAGATTAACCACGGATGAGCATTCAGTAGTCACAAATCCTAGCTAATAAGGAGTATTAAGGCTAATTGTTCAGCATCTAACAGAGAAAATAGCAGAAAGCCACAACTTTGAAGAAAATGAAACCATACCTTTCCCATTTCAAGATAAACAGCAGCACGATTTGTGAGATATGAAATGTCTTCATCGTCGAGCTCCATTGCTTTAGTGTAATGTTCAATAGCTGTCTCGAAATCCTTCTTCTTGTAAGCAGCGTTTCCTAACTCTTTCTCCTTTTGTGCCTTCTCCTTTCTCTCCTTCTTCTCCCTATCCTCCTCCGACAACTCCATAGGTTCCGGCTCTGGCTCTGGTTCAGGCTTCTTCACCGGCTCCGGCTCCTTTCTCGGCAGTGGAGACGAATCGGCCTCTGACATATCTGTATCTTCTCCAGCTGATCCACTAAGCTTAACATTTAACAAAACCCCAAGCGCTTGCATCACTCTCTGATCCTTCATGTAGATATTAAGATTGTTAGGGTTTTTCTGAATGTCTTGCATCAGCTTGACAAAATCAGGCTGCTGCAAGTAACCTCTCGTACTAGGATCCGCCGTTAACTTCGCCCACATCTCCGGTCCCTGAAATACATCAACAAAAGGATTCCGAGTTTGCGACGAGCGCGATCTCGACGCAGCAGCCTCCGCAGCAGCCTCCGCATCAGCCAAACCAGACTTAAGCATCTCATTATTTGGATCAATCTCCAAACCTTTCTTATACGCATCCATAGCTTCCTTAAAATCAGATAACCCTATGTACGCCGCACCAAGACGACTATACCCTTTAGACCAATCAGGTTTAAGCTCCACAGTCTTCTTCGCATCAACCAACGCCTCCGCGTACTGATGAAGAGATGCATAAGCTGCAGATCGGTTCGAATACAATACATGGTTAGTCGGAGCAAGGTTGATCGCCTCCGTGAAGTGGGTTACAGCATTAGCGAAATCACCAGAGGAGAACGCTGCGTTTCCCTTGGCTTTTGCTTCATCAGCCATCAAATCAGAGAGAATCGAACGGTAAATAAGAGAAGAAATCGAAGAAAGGAATGAATTTCAAGGTTAGCAACGAGAATTCGTTGGATCAAAGGACGAAAAATGTCTGCCATTACGCGAAAACTGGAAAATTTAAGAGAGGGAAACGAGGAAATTGCGAAGCGTCTAGAGCAATGACGAGAGAATTCTCGAACGTTCTTGAAGTTTGTTAAAGCTGTACCTAAAAAGTAAAAAATAAAATATCGCTAGAGAGAGGGGTCGAACCTCTGACCTTGTGGTTAACAGCCACACGCTCTAACCAACTGAGCTACTCCAGCTTGTTGAACACTCATCCTTTATTTACTATATAAAGAAGTAGTAACTAAGATATTTATTTTTTCTTGATAAATATCTCAAATTGCAAATTTAATTGTTACTAAATTAAGGGAAAAAGCATAGGTTTTTTTACTATATAACAAAATTAGTAACTAAGATATTTATTTTTTCTTGATAAATATCACAAATTGCAAATTTAATTGTTACTAAATTAAGGAAAAAAACATAGGTTTTTTTTTACTACGCAACAAAATTAGTAACTAAGATATTTATTTTTTCTTGATAAATATCACAACTTGCAAATTTTATTTTTTACTAAAATTAAGGAAAAAAGCATAGGTTTTTTTTTAAAAAAAAAAAGCAGAAGTCTGGTGAACCATATAACTTTTTTTATAATATGTTTATGAAAAAAAATTGATACAAGTAATTCTTTGAATTATCCAATTCGTATATGGTATATAACAATAATCAAATACTAATTAATATTCACAAAATAGGAAGAATAACATCTCCTTCTCTATTTTCTGTTGACGTTTGACTAATTTTAAAAAAAAAAGTCAAACTAAAGAATCTTGTAACTTTTCTTTCGACGGCAATGATCCCATGCGGCGATCCTCATCTGAACCTTTTCAAAATCCGAAACCCGACAAGGAATCGTGATCCGACCCGGTTGATCAAACCCATGAACCCGCTCCGTTTGCTCCAATAACTCTCCAAATAATGGATGATTAAAATAAATCACCGGTACTATAACTCGACGCGTGTCATCATCTGATTCGCCAACGTGAACCACTAAATGCCCTCTCGGAACAACCCGGTTTGATTGTGGTGTATTCGGATCTTTACCTAACCGGATCTGACCGGAATTCTTTTTTAAACCGCAGAGTTTCATTGCTCCACGACTTAAACACCGAGCTAATGATCGGATTCCGGCGACGGGATTGGTTACTCCGGTTAAGCATTTGCGTTTCCCGGTTTGGACTCTTCTTGATCGAATTAAGTATTTGAAGATCTTGACGAATCTGTGACCGATTTTGAATCCTCTCAATCTCTTCATAATGAGAAATTAAAGGTTTCTTGAGAAATTAATGTGAAATGGATTTGAACGAAGCTCTGTTTTGCTCTGTTTTGCTCTGTTTTGCTCTGTTTTGCTCTGTTTTGTTCTGTTTTGCTCTGTTTTACTCTGTTTTGCTCTGTTTTGCTCTGTTTTGTTCTGTTTTACTCTGTTTTGCTCTGTTTTGGAGGTGAAGAAGAAGAAGATAAGTGTTGAGGAAGGTGTGAAGAGGAGAAGGTTGTTTATATAGTGTTGGAGAGATATGTGTGCGTGCATTTATATTTGCGCATATGTCAAATTCTCCATGTATTGATGTGTAGTTTTCCAAATTTAACATGTTATTACTTTTTTTTCTTTTTTTTCTTTTTTAATTTTAATTATTTTCTATTTAATATAATTTTTTTTTTGTAAAATTATGTAGATAAGATTGTCAAAGTGGGATATATAAAAGGGAAAAAATGTGGAAAAAAAATTGATTCTAATTTTAAACCACATTAATATATGATTTATTTTCTCTATTTCTATAAAAATGCCAAATTTGTAGTAGAAATTATATGTTTTAGATCTTAATGGCTAATTATTTTTATAAATAAAACTATAAGTAAATATATAAACTTCAAAATTTAAATCAATAAAGTCATGGATTGAACATTTTTTATATACTATTTTTCCTGTATTTTTTTTTTTGTTAAAATTCACATAATATACTTTGAAATCTATATTCGTATAATAAATTTCTCGAAAACAGATTTTTACTTCTTACGTATTCACAAAAAAAAAAAAATCTATGTAACATAAAACATTATGAATTTTATACTGGTATATATATAAAAAAAATGTAGCAAAAGTCAATTTAACTAATTTCTATGCTAATACGACAAACAAACGGATTTACAACGGTAACATAATAATAAAATAATCATAATTAAAATATTTAAATTAGTGGGATCTACACTAAGTCAAATTTCAGAATATTATTTTTTCTGAAAAAAAAAGTTATGATAATATGGGTTAGTAAATACATGTTTCTTGTCGTATCTTTAGAGGATTCGATTTGATTTCTTGATAATAAAAAATATTCAATTATATGTTTAGTATGTCGTTTCTTATGTATTATACATCCATATATAATATTAATGTATGTAGTATATCAACTTGTAATTAATTACTTAATTAATTGTCATTTTATGTAAACATACTAATTATTAAAGTTTAATAAAGGTTTTGATAAGAAAACTTGGAACAACGCAATCTTTAAACATATATTGCAGATATATAGATCAGATATGAAGATGTAACTATATAAATTTTAACAAAAAATATATTAATTATTGACAAAATTACAGAACTAGAAAATTAATAAATAATTAATTAAATAAAAGACAAAAAACATGAAGTGAGGATTTGGTCGGCGGTCGACACGGCCCGTGCGATCTTTGTTTTGTAACATGCTCAGATACACTGAAACTATTTTATTTTATTAATTTATTTGTTTTGATTCATAATTATTGAATTGCAACAACTGCTGTTAAATAATATTTTCAGAANAAAACATGAAGTGAGGATTTGGTCGGCGGTCGACACGGCCCGTGCGATCTTTGTTTTGTAACATGCTCAGATACACTGAAACTATTTTATTTTATTAATTTATTTGTTTTGATTCATAATTATTGAATTGCAACAACTGCTGTTAAATAATATTTTCAGAATATATCAAGTAATATGCGACAATTTCAAATAATGTAAGCATGTATTTATTTTTAAAAAATTTCATGATGTTCCAATATTGAAAAATAAATTATTATAAGTACCTATGATTTCTCGATTGGTCTATGTTAAGTAAATTAATCATTTCGTTATGTTAGACCTAGATGCCGTTTTAATTCATGTTTTTTTCTATGTTTACATGTTAAATTTTGTTTGTATAAGATTATTAATTTCTAAAAACAATTTTTTCATTCTCGCGACAGAAATTTTCATATGTAAGAAAAAAATATATATGTATATCTCATTTAAAAAAAATTAATATTGATCACATAAATTTTTATTTTTGTTTGGTGAACAATATGTAAAGCTCGGCCTTAACATAGACAGGTTAGACGACCATCTCGGGTCCAAATTTTTTTTGGGTTTATGTTATAAAAAAATCTAATTATTTTTGATAATTTCAATTAAAATTGTTCGTGGAACCAGAGTTAATCCATTGCTAATGCTAGGATTTTCAGAAATTGATCAGTTACTAAAAAACAACATTTTTTTATTTTCGACTAACACTTCTGATAACCACGGACCGGCACTGTCAATATGTAACGGTTTCAATTCGTCACAAAGTTTTATAACCACGAATTATGAATTTTGTAAAAAAAAAAAATTGCGCAATGTACATGCTAGAGTTTAAATTTTTCCTATAAACGTATAAATTTTATCCTCGAAATTAAAAAAAAAAAAAAAAGATAGATATTTACGTACGTTATATCTTGTGTTTATTAGATATTACTTTTATGAAAAAAAATGAAACAAAAAATGAGTAGAAGAATAAAAGAAGACAATGAATTGTGGAAGGCATTGATATAAACCACACACGTTTCTAAACACGTTTTCTATAAATATTGCATCCACTATAACAATAAGATACTCCCAATTGCCACGATTTACTTTTCAATTCAACTATTGAAAACGTGTGATATTTATAAGTGTCTCTTTTTCTTATTTTAAATTATATAAAACATTTAAAATTTATTTCATAAAAAAGGGAAAAAGAAGAAAGAAATTGGGAGCCTTTATAGAAGGGAAAGATAGAAACTAACAATTACATGCACTTATGTGTACCTAATATTCAAAACTATAACATATTCGTCATGTGTGCTTTATTTCCTAATATATAAAAATTTTATTTTATATATATAAATAAATATTCACTCATATGACATCATATAAGAATCTATAGAAGCAAAAGTTATTTGTTTTAATTCAATTTTTCTTTTGTAACTCATTAAAATTTAACAGTTTCTATGTACTTATGATACTAATTTCTCAATGATTATATTATTTTTAACCAAACAAAAATAAAAGTATTTATTGATTATTTGTATCAGTAAAAGCATTTTTTTAAATCATTTCAGAACACTCTAATGCGTCGAATTCATTAATATTTCTTTTAAAAAATGAAACTAATTTTTAATATGTATTATGTAACTAAGACAAAATAGGATAGGTAAATCAATTAATACTTTATATAAATATTATAAAACGCAAATTACTTTTACAAAATTGAATATCTACAAATTGAAAAATTTCACTTAAAATAATGAAAATAGAAAACAAATTTTAGAAAAATGTAAAGAATGAAGTTAATTAATTCTTTAACCATAAAAATTAACATAATACACTTTTAATAATACATATGTGTGTATATATATACTAAAGACAAAATCCCACGATTAAACACATAATTAAGAAATTAAATAATGTTATAATATTTAATCTTTAATTTACCCGCGAACAGAAGGAATAAAAATCTTTAAGCATATATAAGTAGAAAATCGATGAGATAACTACCATATCTCTAACCAGCTTATACCAGATCTTAATACACATGTGACAGTTAATGACAAATTTAATAATTTATATGTCTCTAAATAATAGAACATCATATCATATCTACCTGCTCATTCTATAATTAAACTACCCATTCATTTTATTTTTATATATCACTTATTAACTCATATTTTATTACCAATTGTATGTTCTTCAGTATACATATATATATATGCATATAATGTTATACAAAATACAAGAAATAGGATATAATCGCTAAGAAAAACTTTATAAACTCTTGAAAGATACTTAATAAGTGATAAAAATGAATGTTTTAGTTTTGTGGATATTTTTTAAAAGAGTCATCTATACATTTTCAAAGCGGCATTTTTTTGTTCACAAAGAAAATACAAAGATATCTTTATAAGTGAAAATTTGGTAATAATACCATGAAAGTTACCTAACATTTTATAAAGAAAAAAAATGAAATTAATAATAATTTAATGAAGGCAACTCGAGCCAAACTCAAGTGGTGTTTTTTTTGTTTTTTTGTTTTTTCTTTTAGCCATCTTGACCCTCCAAGTGCCTAGTGCGCATGTAAATCTTTAAATGTGTTAATGTAATTTTAAAATATAAAATTATTTATTATATCTACATAAAAAGTAGATTTTTTTTTTCATGTGGTTAATATAATATTTTGAAATATATTTATATGGGTGTAGTCATAATATAATTTTATATGGGTGTAGAGTAGTCATAATATAAAATATAATAGCCTTGTTTTTCAAAATAATAAATGAACGAAAATGATGAACTCGTCTTTGATAAGGATTTAAAATATGTGTTACTATCTAAGAAGAAAAATATATATGTCATTTCAATTTTTATTATCAGAAAATGTACAAAGTTGCACATAAATATACATCTTACGGAATCACTAAATGCATTAAAAAACCCAAATTGGATTTATTATAAGATGATTATTATATTCAAGTTAAAAAAAATTATTATTTAGAATTTGCATAAATTCTTGGATTTCATGGGTTTGTTCGTTTTTTTCTTTTTTAAATTTGCATAAATTATTATCTGTTCGTTTTTTGGTAAAAATTGTTCGTGTAATCATAATACATTTTAAAATTGAAACTTTTTCATTTATTTCGTTATAAATAATAATAAAGTTCATTTTTTTTTGCATAATAGATTTGAATTCGGATCTAATAGTTTCTTTTGTAAGCGGTTAAAAAATTTTGTTTCTGTCCGTCAATTACTATTTTTTAAAATACAATGTATTTGATAAGATGGATTTATTTAAGTATCATAAAAAAAACCACAAGGTAAAATTTAAAAAATTTACTGAAAAAATTATATTTCATTCTTTATTAAAAATTGTTAATATTATTTTTTTTAATCAAAAAACCAGAAAAAAGGTTGTAGAAATCCGTAAACTAAAAAAAACATAATAAAAACCTTAGGTACATAGTTGTTCAAAAAGAGATAAATTAGTGTCATGTGTGTTACTTTATAGTACATGTAATCAATTTATTAGATGCAATAATGGCTTCCTATGTTTCACGTTATTCATGTAATTTACCTTAAAAAATCACCATAAATTTCTCAATTTTTCTTACCCATAAATTTCTCAATTATAAGACAAATTTGGCAACAAAATTCACAAAAACAAAAATTAAAATAAAATAAAAATACAGAAAGAATCCAGCTGGTTATGTCAGAAAGACAAAGCTGAAATCCAACACAAATCTGATAACTAAACTCCAACTACCTTATTTTGGGGACCATTTTATTTTTATTTTCCTCAAATATTTTTATTTTACGAAAAATATTATATGAATTATAAAAGTTATAAATTTATAAATAAAATAGTGAAATTAATTAAATAGACATTTTTCTAACTCTCTCACAATTAATAATATACTTATATTTGAACTTAATTATCTAATCATATCCAATAAAAAATATCTAATCATATTAAAAAAATGACAAACCATCAAATTCTGTAAAAGAAAATTCATATTAAAATTTTAAAA
>KE152120.1:21548-38250 GCA_000411095.1 Aethionema arabicum | reverse complement strand
AATGAAAACGGCTATAATCCTAAGGTCAATATTATATATTTATATATATTAATTATTATATAATATTAGTATATAGTTTTTATTTTTCAACATTATTTAATGTAATTTACCATTGAAAAAGCCGCACAACGCGCCTATAAATTTGCTTAAATTCACCTAATTAATTTTCTTTCTTAGAAACAACATAAAAGATTAATTGTAATTAATTTTGTTAAATATCATTCGAATAACATTCTTTTTACTTTTGATTATAATAATATGTAATTTATAGATACCTTATCCTAAATTACAGGTTTCTAATTATTTTGTCGGTAACCATATTTTATATAAATGTGTGTATTTATATATTGGCCTAGAAATTAAGAGAATATAACAATATAAAATAAAAAATATAGAAAAAAAAGAAGAAAAAAAACAAAGCCAACGGACATATAATGATAAATACTAATGCATGACAGCGATAAAAGAATGGCTCTCATATGGTTGACAATTTTATATACTTTTTCTTTTATTTTGCACCGAAAAATATATATTTAAAAAAAAATATTTGCCACAAATTAGCTGGAAATTTCATGTTTATATAATTTCCGACGCGTATTTCTTATTAATAATTTGTTAAAATTAATATGAAAAAAAAAGTAAATACATATCTTTATTAAAGTAAATTAGCTGGAAATTCCGTGTTTATATAAATTCCGACGCGTAATTCTTATTAATAATTTTGTCCGAATTAATGTTCTTTTAATTCTGTTCAAATAATGTTATAAAAAAGAAAGTAAATAGACATCTTGATTAATGTAATATAATTGGATCACACGCTGCTCGCGTGCTATGTGTGATTATAAACTAAACAAATGTAATTAGTATCTTAAATACTGAGATTAATGATTGGTTAGTCATTTAAATAATCAAATTATGGGAATATTAGTATTAGAATTTTAGTTAAGATTTTTAGATTTGACTGTTTGACCAAAAAGTCATCAGAGAGAAAAGAGATAAGATTTTATTTATGAGAGGCGCAACGGCGGAGGGCTACTCTGGAAATGCCACGTGCCAGCCATCCAAAACAAAAAAGAGATACTTTTCACTATGATCCCTTAAGTTCTTTAGTTATTACAAATTGTACGATTTAGTTTTTACTTTTCATTATCAACCTCACATTGAGGGATAGCAAAAGCAAAAGTAATCAAGAAGTTAAGTATTTCGGTCCAGACTACTTTTTATTTTAATTAGGGTTAGTTTTATGATAATCGAATTTTATTTCACAAACTATATTGTGAATAGTAAAGTTTTGGTATACGTATTGAATATAATTTATTTTTTTGTTCCACTGAATATAATTTATTCTGTAAAGTTTAGTTAGTATTCTCTCTTTATATATATAAAAAAAAAAATTATTTCTTACTTTATTTTTATATAACTATTAGCTTTATAGTTATAATTTCATACAATATACAGTATTATGCATTTTAGGTGTTTTATTAATGTGCAGATCCACATAAACATTTATTATGAAATAGATTGAAATAATTATTAAATACATAGTATTATTCTTATTAATCACAGTTTAAAATACAAATACTTAAATGTGATAATTCAGTATATTGATTGTAATATAGTACTATTTGATAGCCTTATTAATATTGTGGATAAAGTTAGGCCGGTTTGTTCGGGTTTGTTTGGTTCGGTTTTGTTTAGGTTCGGTTTATTCAGTTTTTAAAAAGTGTAACCAAATAAAAATCAGACTAAATTTGGTTTGGTTTGGTTCGGTTTTCGAAAAACGTAACCAAATAGAAATCAAACTAAATTTAGTTCGGGTTTGTTCGGTTTTAAGTTTGGTTTTTCAAGTTAAATCAATTTATAATGTAAAAATATTAGACAAACAACATAATTTTTAATTTCAAAATAGTAAAACAATTATTTAATTAAAAATTATCTAAAAATATTAATATCTAAAAACTTCGATTTAAATAATTCAAATATTAAAAAAAATTGTTTTAAATATCAAATTTAAATATGTAAAACATNACATATATAAATATATAAATTTATTTTATAAATAAATTTATTAAAAAATATTATCGATTTTGTTCAGTTTAAAACCAAACCAAACTCAAACAATTTAAAAAATCAAACTCATTTAAAGTTTTATCAAAACTTAAACCCAAACCAAATCGTAATTTTTAGTTTGGTTCAGTTTAGTTTTTTTTATCCCATCCCAATTTGGGTCACTTATTATTTTCTTTACACTTATAAAATTTATAACATAAAGTTACTCCACATTGTTATTATTTTCTTTATTTACACTTAAATAAAATTTACAGTTTAATAAATAAGTAGTTAGTAATAACCTTGCCAGCTACTTGAACATGTGTAAAGTAATTACCCACCAGCTAACCTAACACTTATGTTTTTATGTGGAGGGGCGGTTGAATAATATCATTACCAACGATTTTTTAATTATTTCTTAAGAGAATATGTGTCCTCTTATATTATAACTTTTTTATTTAATTTTAATGTGTATTCTCATAGACTATACAAACTATATTAGTAACGGCTCTTTTTTATTCATTCTTTTATCGATCCAAGAATAACAAGAACTTGGATCGGAAGTATCTCTGATTTTATGATATAATTCTTTATAAAACTACCAATTAATAGTAAATTAAAAAAAAAACTTGAATTTTAACATTAATCTTATTTTATTGTGGCAACATTATATAATTAAATATGATAAAGTTGTCAAGTGGGGTGGATACACGTGGTCCGCAATTAATCATGGATTCATGGGTGAATTATTTCGGTACCACAATATTTATACAGTAAATTAATTCGAAATGTTTTTTTGAAAATGATACAAAATCAAGATATATATCTTCATAAAAAAAACACAATCATTTTTCAGTAATTCTTTTATGTCCAATCCATTTCAGTACTTTGTATTAATTTCGAGAACTGGCCCAGGCAACGTCAAAATCAAAATATTTATTTTTTTCTGCTTTATAAAATTAATAATTAATGTAAAATCCATTATATTATAAATTTCTTCAATCCATATAAAAGCATAACAGATAAATTCCGGGAAAAAATCAACCGTTGAGAAAATTGCGGAATATTATAATAATTTCTTTTTTCTTTTTTTGTTTGTTTACATATAATTTAAATAATTCCGCAGAAAATATGGTAGAAACTATAAATTACGCAGTTTTACATCAATTTCTCCAGCTTTGCCCATTTCACCAATGTCTTTAAAAACTTCTTCACCTACACAAACCACAAAATCAAACACATTACTCACACAACACATGTAACTTCACTCATCATTGTTATGTTATGTTTACATACCTCAGATGGATCTCTAAGAGAGTAAAAAGCATTGCTTTCTTTAGGTATAGACGATACCAAGATTCCAAAACCTCTGTTCCCATCTCGAAGTACCTAACACCAAACTCCTCGTTAAGTTCACCATTAGAGACAGAAGTAACAAAGGAAACAGTTCAGTTCAGTTCATTACCTTGAATGCATCTTCATCTGTTGTGTCATCTCCTATGTAAATCGGAAGCCAATCATCATTGTTGCTTAGTCCTGACAAAATTTTCATCAAAAAATGGCTAATTAGTGACACAAATGCAATGAGACTTGAGGAGATATGTTGTTGTATACTTGTATGTATGTATATATACCGAGAGATTCTAGTAGAAACTCGACTGCTCGTCCTTTGTTCCAGTCTATCACCGGACGAACTTCTAAAACCTGGTGTAAAATTGCAAAAAAAAAAATGATTTCTCAGTTATATACATGTAGTTTTGAAGGATTGAGTCCATAATGTTGAGTGGAGAAAACTCTTACTCTTCTCCCGTGAGTTAGACGCAAACGAGGGTATTGTTTCAGGTGGTCATGAACTCGTTGAGCAATGGTTGGCCAGTCCTGAGTAAACGATTTCAAAATAAGACAACATAAAGCCATCAAGTCAAGGAATTGCAAGAGTTTTTTTAGTTTTTACCTTCTCGTCAACGTTACGGTAATGTACAGAGGCACAGAACTTGTGATTCTCTACTGTTGCACCTTTAATACCTTCCATTTTCTCAACAAGGGTTCTATAAACCTCGTCGATTACAGGTATGAATTCTCTAGCTGGCTGAAATAGATTCACCTCCTCGCCCTAGTAAACCAAAAGAGATGTTTAGTAAACCAAACAGAGATGTTTAACAACAGTTGATCAGCTGAAAGAAAGGTAGCTGAATACAGTTTAATGGAGTTATATGGTTCTTGATGATTCACCTTTTGGTCAGTAGATTTGAAGTAATTTGGTTCGTCAGGGGAGACATTGCAGTGTACTGGAGTCATTATGTCCATTCCATGACTACCGGCGTAATAAAGTTCGGTTAGTCCTACTAACTGGTATACCTGTGTAGCCAAATCTGTATCAGTACTTAACTTTCTTGTTGAATTATTACAATAAGAGAAAAATCAAGGTTTTGAACTTAGAAGCTTACTTTGTCACGGCTTCTACCGCTAATTATTGCTGTTGGGAAGTAATTAGAGACATCTTTAACTGCAGCACGCATCTGACAAAGCAAAAGACATTGTATGTGTTTCAGATCAGAGATGATAACTTGATACAAAGACAGAAGAGGGTTTAGTTCTTACAGCATCAGACATGATGGCACGATCAGGATCATCAACGATTGGGGAAAGAGTCCCATCATAGTCTAGAAATATAGCTATCTTCTTGTTCTTTGCTTGAGCTGCAATATGTTCAAATGAGCTAATAGCTGAAGGATACTTGAGCTGTTTCAGATTCAAGAAACCAAACAATAAGGAAGAGACTTTTGAAGAGAGATCAAGAAAGAAGCAAAGAGGTAGTATTAAGTATTATTACCATCCAGGTTCGTTGAGCAAATTCATCTTCTGGAGCAACCTCAACATTGAAATCTTTGACAAGTTTCTTCCGCGGTGGAGATGAAGAAATCATAGCATCTAACCAACCATTTGATCTAACATCATCAAGTTTTGCAGGCTTCTTTCTAGGACTCATCACAAATCTACTAGAAGTAAACGATGATCCAGGTTGAGTATAAGGTGTTAATTTGGATGATAAGCCGAGTCTTGATATGTTAACAGGTGCAGGATCGTTTAAAACAGGGGATGCGTGCTTTGAGTTTAACTCCATTAAACTCTAAAACAAATCCTTCAAAGCAAAACTCAGAAAATCTCTCTAAAATTTGTTCAGCTTTCTCTATAATAAAAACACTTTAGTTTATCCAACTCGTTTGTCTATGAAAAACCACCTCTTCATTGTTTTCTTATCACTACTTGTTGGTGAACGGTCCATTAAGCACACGTCTCCTGAAAACTAAACCATGAACACAAAGAAAACACATGACTCAGAAAACAAAAAAAACCATTAAAGAAGATTAAGATTTCAGTTTCTTGAATTTGTTTTCACTACCTTATCATAATCTCTAGCTATTCAAATAACTTCTCTGCATTTACAGCAAACACACAAACGCTACACACCAGAAAACAACTCAATCAGGTTTAATTTTGGCTACAGATGAATAAAATTAAGGAAAAAAAATGGTTTCTGTTCATTAAACCCAGTAGAGGAGAAGAAACAGTACAGAGTCAATGACACAAATGAAATTAATTTATTTTAATTTTGTCGTGACCTTTCTTTGTTGTTTCCTCTGTCACTTTCAATTTTGTATGTGTTAATATAGAATAAAGAAGAAAAGCCATTGATTTTGACAAGTACCGGAAAAATTTCAACATCATATATGGTAGGTTCTATATATTAAAGGAGTCACCGACAAAAAACTCTCACATCACAAAATCACACGAATATCATCAAATCAATGTTTTCCTTTCTTTGATTTGATGAACATTTCAAAATCAATCTCAAAAACAGTAAGAATCGTATAAGGACAACAAACGTCATAGCAATTTTAGGGCATCGTACGGACAAAATTCGTGCGGTTTTCTCTTTCCAATCACGACGAATTCGAAATATACCTCGTGTCATCTCATTTTGCAGAAACCAATACTGAAATGTACGACAAAAATAGAGCGAAATTTTGGGAGGAAGACTACAAAAATTAGAAATTAAGCAAAGAAGAGATCTATAAATCGGAAGAGATTCCAGAAGAATTCGAAATCGAGCTGTAAAATTACCGAGTAGTTAAATTCGGACCTGATTGAAACGAGATTGGGATACGGATTGTTTTGATTTTGAAAAAAAAAGGAATAAAAATCTTCGAGTGAGATGAAGATTTTTGTTCCTTTGAAAAATGAAGAGAAAGGTAAAATTCGAGAGATGACGAAATGGAATTAATGGAGGATTTTGAGATTTAGTTTCTGGTTTTAAGAACCCTAATTTTGGGGGAAGAAGAAAGATACGGAGAATCGGGAATGTAGGAGATGAAAAAGAAGGGAGGAGAAAATAGAGGAAGGGGTTTAGGGTATTTATAGGTGATAAAACTTGTGAGAGACGTGGTTAACAAGACTATCACGCGGTTTGTTTTATTGTTGTAAAGACCATCCATGTTTTGGTTATTTACCAAATGTGCCATTTTACTTTTAATTTATTAATTACTGGACCAATCACACGTTATGAGTTTCTTATTAATTAGAGTATATGATTTTAAGTTATTAATGAGTTTGTCATGAGTCATTATTCTTTTTTTTTTAAATAATTGTTTATTTTATTGATAAAATGACTTAAATGTATTGTTTGCATGCGTTTGTTTTTTTTTTGTATTCGTACGTTTTATTTAATACAAGTATGCTCCCATAAATATAATATAGTTGCATAGTTTAAAATTTGTGAAAAAAATATATTTGGTGCGTATGTGTTACAATGATAATTTCTACAAAAAAAATTGTTAAAACAATTATAATTTCAAACAAAAAAAATATCTGTTAAAAATAATGGACACTTAAAAAAAATTAAATGTGGTCCATTGTAAATGTTATTATTTGATTTTTTCATGATATTCATCTTCAGATTTAATAAACAGCAAAAATTGTATTTAATTTATGTTTATGCCAATAAAATTGAATTGTAGCTCACATGATAAGTTAGTAAAATCGACTTTGTAGCTCATATATAAAAAAAATTATATATTGATAAAAAAAAATTATATTTCTAATTCTATCTATCAAAAAATAAATATATGACCAAACTTTTGATTTGACTAAAGTATTTTTGTAATGTAGGATTTTCTATATGCAATTAGTTTTAATTTGTGCTTAATTCGCATTTTATTAAGATTCTGATTATAAAATTAAACTTCATTTCTCTCAATTTAATTGAAAAATATCTTAAAAAATCATTAAATAATTAATCCACCGTAATTACATCAATTAATTAATAAATAAAACAAAGTAGACCACAATTTCAGCCGTTAGAATCATCAATCCAGCGGCTCTAAATTCTCCGGTTTAACAATAATAATAACAAATATATTTTTATTTCCTTAATAAAGAAAAAAAATAAAGAGAAGAAATAGACTTTAAATCGAGGAGTGAACAAACTGACAAGAGTTAATATTATCAAACATAACCGTAAGAAGACGTTAGTTGTTAAACCGAAGTCGGTCCGTCAATGTACACGTGGCAATGAGTCAAGAGAAGCTTTAAAGCCGTGTAGACGACACGTGTTATTTGAAATAATGACGCTTCCACGTGTTAGTTGGGCCGTACATGGGCCCTACATTTCTCAAATAAGGCAAAACTTAAGTCGCTTTTTTTCATTTTCGTTACCTTTTTTGTCTTTTTTTTTTCTTCGCTTTGCTACTTTCGATATATTAATAGCCATTTTTACAAATTTAGATTTATATTGAAAATATCAAATTTATTTTTTCCATCTCATATGATATTAATTATGTTTCTAAAAAGAAAAAAAAATAGTGATCACGTGGAAAAAAATGTAGAAAGTGGGCTTTTGGGCCGCGGGGGTCATGTGTGTAAGTCACGTGGATCTCGGAGGACTAAAAGGCAAATTCAGTTAAATCACGAGGGGTCAAGTAAACGGCCAGAAACGGTGTTAGTTGAGATAGTGCTATAAATCAACGGTCAAATTATAAACCCAACCAAAAATAACGTATAGGAACGCTAAGTGGGTCCCAGAAGTGGGTCCACAAATAAACGCCTAATGTTGAAATTACAAAAATAATTTAATAGTACTTTTTTAGAGAAAAAAAAATTTAATTCTTTTTTTATTTTATGTTAGAACAAGGTAGATTAGTAGTAAATTATTTTTTAGTTATTTTTAATTATTTTATTTTATGTAATAACCAAAAATAACGCATAGGAACGCTAAGTGGGTTGAATTCACCAAATAATACAATGTTGTATTTAATTTGTCATGTCACTATTTTTTTGAAACTCAATAAAGTCATTGTAGCAATTAAACAATTGAATTAATTATTTAACAATCCCAATGCTCATAGTTTAATGAAACCAGTTTTATAGTATCTCCAACAAGAAATTTTTTTTATTTTGTTACACTTTATTTTTACTCATTCTGATTTTGTTTTTACAAAACTATTTTGATAAAATAGATTATAACAATAATAATGTTTAATCACCGAAACTAATAGTTTTAATTACTGTTATTGATTTTATATTAAGATAAAAAAATAGAGGAGAATATACTGTTGAGTCTGTTGTTAAAAATTATAAGAAAAAAAAGAAAATTCTACTACTTGTTTATAAAAAATTGTGGTTGTACCTAATTAATTTTCCACAATTATAAAAAGGGAAATTAAATTATTTTAAACCTATGGGCGTGATTTTAATTGTTAAGACAATAGTTAATGTTTTGTCATGTTATAACCGTTGACACTGCACTTTTGCACATGACAAGTCACGATGACGTAAGACTCTAAATTAATTTCATGAATCGAATCGAATCTCACCAACGAATCTTCCTTCGAGTTTCCCTAAACATAACCATTGAATCTCGTCGGTCCATTTTTTTCTTCGTCGTCTGTTTTAAAATATCAATTTACTTATTTTATTTTTATTTTACAAATACAATATAAATATGTGTCATTTTTTCGATTTTAGAAAAACAAATTATATTGGAATCTATTATGAATCGATTTATAAATGGCATATATTCGTATTTTAATAAAAAAGAAATTCCAATGAAAACAAAACTTTTATAGAAATTTTAAACTTATCAAATTAGTTATCTTTATATTTTAGGTGTTTATTACACCCAAAAAAGGAAAAAATAAATAAATTTTTGTACATTAAAAATCTAAGACATTCTATATAGAAAACTACTTTTCAAAACTAAACCTAAGATTAAGTTTAATCTATGTTATTTATTTTATAACATTAACAAGTTATATATAGTTAAATTGGTTTAACGTAATTGAATAACTATGACTATTATATTATCTATTAATAATAAAAAAAATAATTAAAAAAATTGCATATAATTCCGTCAATGACTTAGACATGCTCTCTAAATAATTTTATTTTATAGTATGGTTATGGTACCATATAATATGGTCCATATTATACGATGCTTAGACTTTAGGCTTTAGACTTTAGACTTTGGACAATAATTTGTCACTTTACCTATAAGTTATAACACCGTTCAAACAAGTTAAAATTAAATATATAAACAAATTAACGGAGTGAGAAATCAAATTTTAGTTTAGTCAATATTCAAGGAAACTTCTTTTCGTGTATAAAATATTTTATTTAAAATAGTACGAAAATAAAACAAGCTGATATTTCATTATTGGGTTGATTTCTTGTTTAAATTTTAAAATATATGTGTAGTACTATTGAATACGACATGTATATATGGCATATATTATATGCTTTCATAAAATATATAAATTAAATAAAGATCGAATGGTCCCTTCGTAGAATTTTAATTACTTGTTCATTAGGTATCGACTCTGACTAGGATTTCATTTATTTAATTATTTTTAAATTAAGGTATGAAAGTATGAAACAAATTTTTCTGGTGTAGTGACACCAAATGATTTACAAAAGTAAAGTGAAATTATTACTTTATTAGTGTTTCGATTTCTTTTTTTTAATCTATTTATATGCTACTATTAACTTCTTATCGTCTATTCATTAATGATTACTATAATATTAGTCGCAAAAATATTTCAATTATGACTTTTTATTTTTTCCCCTCCAAATATATATACGATTACTTCCAAAATATATATTTGTAGTTATATATAAATAAATAATCAAGAAAATAATATATTAATTAATCGTGGTATCAAAATATTAGGCATTATGTTTAGTTTAGATAATTTTTCATTAAAGATTAATTCACTAACGAAAATTTGAATATTACCAACAACCTAATTGGTTTGCTAAATTATATAACTAATGTTAATATAAATAATTGATTAAAATATATGAAAGTAGTTTCTGCCGACCACAAAGTAAAGTTCAACTTGTCTAAGTACATATGTCTTAACAATAATAATTAAGACATATTTGACAAAGACATTTTTTTTTTGTTATACAATATGATTATATTTTTGTGTATTTTATAAATAATTTTTGGGTTTTTTTTCAGCATACAGTGCATAGTATTTTATATGTTTAACAGCCTAACAACAAAATTATAAGTAAATTAAAAACTAACAAAAAAAAACAATTAATAATAATTCGTTTGACATGACTCACCGGCTAATTTAGCAAGGAACATGTGTATTGCTGTGAACAAATTAAATAAATTAATTAACATGATTATTCACTATTAATAAACAATAATCTTCGAGAATAAGACGTGTATCTTATATTATATGTATTTTATATTACATGAAAATTGCATTATCATTTCATATCTACAAGACGAAAGCAACATTTTATCTCCTTAATTTAATTTTTCAATAAATCCAACTTAAATTTTCTCCTGTTAAAAGAATATATTTTTATCGGTTTTTTCTATGATTAATTTGGATTTAGTTAACTAACTAAACACATATTTAATTTTCTAGGTTTCGAAATATGTCTATTTTCTTAAATTTTTGTTGAAAACGATTTTTAAACACGACTAAAACTGATCATTTTCGGAACTACGTAAAAACAAAACTTTTTAGTTTAATCCATGTTCTTTTTTACAATATAAGATCTATAATATAAACAACATTGATCTACACTAGTGATTTTCATATATAACATTTACTTTTATTTCTTTTATTCATTTTAACGATGTTTTTAATGTTGATTAAATATTCGTAAATTGCCCATAAGAAAAATTAACCTTTAATTTCCATCAAATCAAACAAAATAAAGATTTATTCTCGGCCCATTGGGCTATTTTATTTCATCACAACAGCTTCCAATTAGGTCCAAAACTATATATATATATATATATAACATCATATAACATATACACACCTATATGATATAAATACATAATGGTCAAATCTGTCAAATAATTTTTTCAAAGATTAAACAAAAATCTGTAAATCAATTTAATATACATGAAATCAATTTATTTTAAATTGTAATGATATGTATACGATATATTAAATAAATATATATATATATATATATATTAGTTATTTTATACACAATTTTTTTAAATACTTAGTTGGTGTCATTTTGATTAAGAAAAAGTTGGTGTCATTACCTTCTAGAAGATTGGGTAAAAACTATTAAAGTATTTACCTCGCCAATCATTTTCACTAGTTTGAAACTTGAGCATGCGATTTAACAGTAAGAAAAATAGAATATTTAGTAAATTATATAATCTTATATTTTACTAATATTAGTATATTTCTTAAAATATAATAAAATAGAAAGGAAAAAGAAACAAAAAAGGCTTTAAATTTGAAAAAGAGAGAAAGAAAAAAGTTAGTGCAAAAATTAATGGCACACAACTAACTTATACATTACTCCCCACTTCATTATTTCCTTTTTCCCTTTGTTTATTTTTTGCTCACTTATTATTTCATTTTTCTAATTTAAAATTTAATATTTTTAATGGTATTAATAAAATAAATTATTATAATCGACTATGTTTGCGTTTTATTGCCAATTATTAATTATTGAAATGTAATATATTTTTTTAAATATGTTATTTTTATATATTAAAAAAATATTGATTCATTAAATTTGTAGTTTTTTGTGGTATGATCAGTTTTTGAAGTTAAATTTATTTTGACCTAATAAATTTTTTTTTTTACACATGAATATTAGTTAAGCCATCTAAATAATCGATTTCTAAAATCTTCTATGTATCATTAAAAAATATACAGATTTTTAAAATGCATAAAGGTATAAACTTATACATTACTACTCCCCACTTCATTATTTCCTTTTTCCCTTTGTTTATTTTTTGCTCACTTATTATTTCATTTTTCTAATTTAAAATTTAATATTTTTAAAGGTATTAATAAAATAAATTATTATAATCGACTATGTTTGCGTTGTATTGCCAATTATTAATTATTGAAATGTAATATATTTTTTTAAGTATGTTATTTTTATATATTAAAAAAATATTGATTCATTAAATTTGTAGTTTTTGTGGTATGATCAGTTTTTGAAGTTAAATTTATTTTGACCTAATAAATAATGTTTTTTTTAACACATGAATAATAGTTAAGCCATCTAAAGAATCGATTTCTAAAATCTTCTATGCATGATTAAATAAATATACAAATTTTTAAAATGCATAAAAGTATGTCACTCTAATCTTTTTTTTCTGATGATTTTTTTCTCATTATATATTACTCTAATCTATATCTATATAAATATTAAATTTGCAGATTTTATGCAATAATTAATAGATTAATAGACGAACTTGCAGAAAAAAGGGTGTGATGGAAATAAAAAATAAAAAAATGACCTATCAAAATTCAAAAGGTGGTGGCCTTTTACTCTTTTAGGCTTTTAATTTTTGGTTATAAGAATAAAAAAACATAACTTTCTTTCTTTTAGCTTTTTAATATATTCTTAAGTTGAATTTTATCATTTTCATATAAAAATTTGAATTTTATTATTAAATTAAAGGTCCCAAAAGAAATCTATCACTATAGATTTGCCACTCTATGTATATCCCACTTAGATTGAGTTGGATATGATAGTTACGATTGTGTGACTGTGTCCATCATATTTTATTTTCTTAAAGATTGTAATTAATAAATAATAATACTTTTTCTGCTAAATAAGAGTTAATTTTTATTTAAAATTTGAAACTCTTAATTCACTGTTAAATCATTCGAATCAACACAGATTTATGTTAGAAAAATAAATTCAACTTTTGTATCGGCATTAATTGTTATTTATTTATTTATATGGATTTTGAACGACTAATTTTAAGTGATTTATTTGAATGCTATACATAGTTTTATCGATTTAATAATTGGTGAATTTGAAAAAAGGAAAAAGTAATGTTTATATATTTTGTATAGTGAAAAATATAATAAATTAATAGAGAACAAAATTCATGGTCCTATTATTTTGTCGGTGAAATTATTAAGATATGAGTTTTTATACAAAATAATATGATTGATTTTATTGCATGACATTTCTTTTTTCTTATTAGAGATATATTGGTAAAATAAATAACATTATTATAATTCTACAAGTTGGGGGTTTGGTTTTGGACTCTTTTATTTCAAACAAAACATCATTATATTTAACTCTAACCACAAATTTTTTTATTATAATTAAATTTTTTTTTAAGAGTTCAGTTTTCTCATAATCTATAAAGATAAGATGATGAAATAGACCACTTGTCTTTGCTCGTTATAAGTGCGAGTAAACAGCAAAGACATTCTCTTTACATTAATATGTTTTTTTTCACCATTTTAAACTCTACAAAGGTTGAAAAAAACAGTAAATAAATTACTAGAAAAAAAAGCCATAAAAAATGGTTAAAAGCAGTTTCGAGACAACAAAGCTTTTTCTTTTTCAGCATATTCATCATTTTATACGTGGAATAATTATTATAGACAAAAGTAAAATATTTTCCCAATATTTTATTTATACTGTATATATTTAATAAATAAAAAATATTACTTTCTCCTATTTTTATAGTGTGTTTTAAGATTTTGTTTTTGTTTAATATTATAAGATATTTTGTATTTTCTATGCATATTCTTTATATTGTTTGGACGAAATTATTCTTGTAGTTATAAAAAAATAAAAAAAAATAAAAAATATAAAACGATTAGGATTAAAGCGTTGTTTTATAAAATTTATTAATATATATATGTGTAAGAAAATAAAAAACCTTATATTTTGAAACGAAAGAAATACTATTTAAAGGGTAAAAACATGGTATACGTTTCTACGAATCCTAAAAAGCAAGACTAGTGAAACAAACGTTTCTTATATTCCTCACAATTTTTTTTTGTCATTTGGATCACAAATCGATATTATTATACAAATTAAATATGTAAATTAAACATTGGTACTACGATTTGAATCAAGATAATGTTGGATATAAATTTTCTGAGTTATTTATCACGAATTAAAATTCGATATAGATTAAAAAAATTAAAAGTTGATATAGATTAGAAAAATTTAATATTTTATTTCATTAAAATTAATTAAAAAAAAACTAAAAAAAATTAAAAATCATATATCTTTAAACGTTTTATTATATGCAGCTCATATAATGGCACCTTTTCTCATTCTATCTTCTTTTCACTCATTCTTTCTCTCTCTAAAACAGAGAAATTATTTGATTTTATTTAATTTTCTTGAGCTTGTTCAAAAAAAAATGTCTGTGATTGAAGACAAGGATCCTCGTATCAATGGCATCAAAACTAAGATCCGTGTAGTTCCAGATTTTCCCAAGAAAGGTACCATTTTGTTTTCATGGTTATTTTCCTGAGGATTTAATTATAATTTTGTTACAAGATTTTACAAGATCTCTTACTGGGAAAAAAGTTCTCCAGAAAATGGGGTTATTAAAACTTTGTTTTATAATAATTCGATAGATATGTAATTTTGATGAAGTTAAGGGGCTAAAATGAAAATAATGTTTTACAGGAATAATGTTCCAAGACATAACAACAGTGTTGTTAGATCATAAAGCATTTAAAGACACTATTGATCTCTTTGTTGAGAGGTACAAAGACAAGAACATTTCACTTGTTGCAGGTACTAACTATAGCTTAATTAATAAATATATATAGTTTAAATAAAATTAATTATTTCTATATTATTTATCTTGTAATTTGGAACCTTAATGTATATACAAAGGATTGATTTCAATCGAATTTTGATTTATTACAAGAATATTCTAAGGAAAACTTTTTTTAATCAATATCTTGAGATTTAGGGATTTTTAACATTTTAGTCCCAATAAAATTAGGGTTTCTAATGGATTTTTGCAAATTCTAGATCCAATAAAATATTTATTATACAGTTTATACATGTTAAGTCGACAAAATTAAAAGATGTTTATTTTGATTTTGAAGGATGATATTACATTATAGTGAAAAATAAAATAACTATACAAAATAAAAAAAAATACATAAAAAAAGTTATGCAAAATACCATAATTTAAGACATTTTTGTAAATTTATTATAATGTCCTCTACCAATAATACCCTTGAGTGTAATGTTATGGATTTTTATAGAAAAATGTTTGAATTATGACATTATACCAATAATTTTTTCTTTGTTTTTATAACTATTTTGGAAAAAACTGAATTATCTTAAAAAAAACCGGGGGATTTGCAAAAATGCCCTCATTCAAGACTTTTTTGCAAAAATACCCCAATCATGCATTTTTTACAAAAATGCCCTAACATTATACCCAATATTATAAGTGGTATACCCTCACACTTTATGAAAAATTTAGAAAAATGTATTCAATTAGGGTATTTTGCATAATTGATTTTTAGAAAATTTTCTCATTCACACATTTTTTGCAAAAATATCATAACAATAGATCTAAGGGTATAATTNAATCATGCATTTTTTACAAAAATGCCCTAACATTATACCCAATATTATAAGTGGTATACCCTCACACTTTATGAAAAATTTAGAAAAATGTATTCAATTAGGGTATTTTGCATAATTGATTTTTAGAAAATTTTCTCATTCACACATTTTTTGCAAAAATATCATAACAATAGATCTAAGGGTATAATTGGTAAACCCTAAAAAAAACACATTTGCAAAAAATGCTTGAATTAGGGCATTTTAGGTAATTCCTAAAAAAACATCATGCTATATATATTCTTAGGTCAATTACACTAAAACTATGAAAAAAAATTGGCCACAATGGAGTCATTTTCTTTTTAATAAAACAATTGTGACGGATTTTATACGTAAATCAATTTAATAATAAAATCATAATATTGTGGCGAATTGATTCATCAATTTTTGTTTTGTGTATTAAGCTATAAAATCGGAAAAAAAATCATTTAAATACACTCCATATATACTATCGACTAAAATGTAAAAAAAAAATATTTTGAGTAATTTTTCAGGTATAGAAGCTCGCGGTTTTATATTCGGTCCATCAATTGCATTAGGCATTGGAGCAAAATTCGTTCCTCTTCGCAAACCAAAGAAATTGCCCGGTTAATGCCACATTGCCCGGTTTAATATTAAATTAATAATAATCTAATAATTATTTATTTAATTAATGGATTAATTAATATGAAATTAGTTTAACAAAATCAGGCGAAATAATATTCGAAGAGTATGATCTAGAGTATGGAAGTGACCGGTT
>KE152120.1:11184-21490 GCA_000411095.1 Aethionema arabicum | reverse complement strand
ACCGGCGGCACTCTCTGCGCCGCCATGAACTTGCTCGGTAAATATATTTGGTTCTTTTTAATATATATCTCCGTTTATAATTATCGCCTTAACATAATATAAATCAAAATTGGTATGAAAAATCGAATTTAATTCAATTCGAAATAATTAAGTAAAAAACTATTTAAATAAAAAATTAAATAGTAATTTAATCGAAATAATTTGGGAAAGAGTTAGAAAACCGAACCTGAAATGTAATTTTAATTTAATTTTTGGACTGTGTTAGAACGAGTTGGAGCAGAAGTAGTTGAATGTGCTTGTCTAATAGAGTTACCTGAATTAAAGGTAAAATTTAATTTACGTCTATAATTTCATAATTATACCAATTTTGTTTAAGTGTTAAATTTAAAATTTTCTAATACTTTTTATCGCAGGGAAGAGAGAAAATAAATGGAAAACCATTGTTCGTTCTCGTCGAGTATTTTTAGTGATTTTTTAATTTTATTTTTAATTCTATTGTTCCTCTTGCAATTTTGTAAATTGGGGATATTAATTATATGATTAATCAAATGAAACAAGCGAAACATTTGGTTTTCTATCAATATTTGGTTAATTTATTTTCAATTTTTTTCTTAAAAAATATCATCATCAAATTTTAAATTTAATCAATTAAAATTCAGCCATTAAATTTTAAATTTAATCAATACATCCTAAAACCTTAAAATCTAATAATAAAGTCTGTATTTTTTTAAAACAAAATATAAAAAAAATGTGTTTTTTTGCAAAAAATACATCAACTTAATGCATTTTAATAAATTTCGCACATATCATCGCATATATATATAATTGAGGAATTACCTAAAATACTCTAATTCAAGCATTTTTTTTTTTCAAATGTGTCTTTTTTGTAGGTTTACCAATTATACCCTTTGGTCTATTGTTATGATATTTTTGCAAAAAATGCTTGAATGGAGAAATTTTCTAAAAATCAATTATGCAAAATGTCCTAATTGAATACATTTTTGCAATTTTTTCATAAAGTGTGAGGGTATACCACTTATAATGTTGGGTATAATGTTAGAGTATTTTTGCAAAAAATGCATGATTAGGATATTTTTGCAAAAAAACTTGAATGAGAGCATTTTTGCAAATCCCCCTATATAATTCAATATAAAGTACCTTTGGGAAAATATATATATACATATANGCGTCGATATCGGCTAATCCTTGGAGATACATATATATATATATATATTTATATATATATTACAATAGATTATGTTTCATTTCGGAAAAAATTTGACTCATCATATAAGTATAATTTGAAGAAAATGTTAACGGATTATATATTAACTTACATACATTGTATTCATTTTGTATAACAATAATTAGGATTTGTATAATTAAATATCAACCCTTTGTGTATCAATATAAATCATTTATTTATCAATAGATTTTTTGTTAATTATGCATTAAATGATGGCAAACAAAAAATATTTGTCTTCTTCTTTTAATCTAAGTGATGTTTTTCTATAATGCACAATTATAAACGTGTTAACAAATTTAGCAGCATAAAAAAAACTCAGCTAAATTGATATAATTGAAAGGGTCGTCGTTATATTTTAATACAATATCTTGATGAAACTAAAATAGTTTAAATTCGTTTTTGTTTTATACAATATGTCTATGTTGCGTACACATGATTATATTAAATAATATTCATAAATGAATGACTATTAATATTAAGGGGTTCAGACAAAATAAGAAGTTGATTGATCATATATATAACAACAAATAACTTGAAATATAATTTAAGCTCTCTAAATTAATAATAATAAAAATAAAATAAATAAATCATAATTACTTGTGTTTTACTTCTTCATTTTTGTGTCTGTTTTCATGTCCCTCTCATGTAATCGTTTGATGAAAAACACCTACCAATACCATTTTTATTCTTACATATATATTATGAGTTGTTATTTTCTAATTCGTGAATACAAATACAAAGTTACATATAATCTAATCGTACTCGATTAGTTATTAAAGACAAAAAAAAGAGTACTATTTTAAAAGATGTGAATAAATATAACTATGATTTCCACTTGGTATTTGTAATTATTGATCATCATAATTATTATTTAAGAGTCTTCCACCAAATCGTAATTATCATGATTATGTTTTATTATGATCACACTTTTATTAAGTCAAACTATATATAACACTCCCACTAAATAAATAAAAATAACATTAACCAAACTCATAAAATATGAAAATTGAACTATAGTTTAATTTTACAAAGTATAAACAAAACTAATAGTGCGAATAATAGTGAAAATATTTTAACAACATATATATACATTATAGTAATTCACAACAAAAAAAAATGTCACAATTTTTGACAAATTATTGGCCAAAATATTGGTCAAGATAATTTATTCGTTAATATATCGATCAATTTTCGACCAAAATTAGTTTTGAATTAGTGATACAATCTGTTATTTGGGTTCTTTTATTTCCAAATAAAATGATCAAATTATGAATAATTCACATTTCAAATATATTAAAATTATTTATATGTTTAACAAAGATAGTTACATAACACCTAAAGCTTATATCAAATATTTTTGACCCATGATTAGCATGTGACTTGTCTCAAGGACAGTCAATAAGTACATATAGACCATTTTATGATTGATGTAAATTCGAAGCTTATCTACTAATTTTTCTGAAACCACTAATTAATGATAAATAATACAATTCCAACAATATATTTAAAGTTTTGTAAATTGTTAGCCATTCGAAAGAATGAGTATAATAATCTTTTTTATATATAATTTAACCAATCGAAATCTTTCTAAACTTTAGTTTATTAATCATGTTGTTTTTAATATAATATTTTTTTGGATTAATACACACATTCATAAAACCGCTAAAATGATAAAATACCCTTCTATTTTGTATGTAATAATTTCAATAAATAAAGAATAGAGTAGCAACATCATTGTCAAATTATAAATGTAAATCCTAAAACTTTTAATTTCAAACAAAAAAAATTGCTAAAACTTCTTATATTTTGAAATAGATTTTGTTAAGTCATAGATTTAGGGCATCTCCAATGTATTACTCTATTTTTCACTCCAAAATGGGATATCTCCAAAATGGAGTTGTGTTTTACTCCAATGTATTACTTCATTTTCTACTCCAAAAAGAATATTTTAAGGAATATTCTTTAAAATATACTTTTTTTAATTGCTAAAATAACTTTTTATTTATTCAAATTACAAACTAACCTACTAATTTTGTTTTTAAAAACTTTCATGAATCATGATATATATTTAAATATAACTATAAATATATAAAGAAAATATATCACATAATTTAATTATAACCATTTACATATTTTTTCCACAAATAATCAACTAAAGCATTTCGAAGATAAAATATGAGAAGATAGATTGTAATTGTATATATTTTAATAAGTTTATTTTATTTTTAATATTTTTATGTATTTTTATATTTACTATTGGTTTATTGAATAAAATTTTCTATTAAATATGTTTATTCGTATTTTAGAATACAAATAGTTATCAAAACAATTAATTATAAATCATAAAATAAAATTATTAAAAATTGAAGGACTCATTTATAAATAAAAAAGTTCATCCCAAAATGGAGATAAATTTGACAATATTCCAAATTTGGAGAAAAAAATGACAATACTCCATTTTGGAGATGAAAATGGGATGGGGTTGGAGTAATTTTTACTCCAAAATGACATTTGGAGATGGAAATGGAGTAGGGTTGGAGATGACCTTATTTCACTAATTAAAATTAATAAAATATAATGAATAACTTAATTATTATAAAATTTACGGTTTTGTTTTTTCTTCAATATAATTATAATAATAATTATTATTTCTTACAAAATAAAAAAGATTAAGAAACAAGGCAACACAGCGCGTGTATCAAACACAATCAACTCGCCACCACAACCCGCTACTGAGTCAGATCCAAACTCGTTCTTCTTATTAACCCTCCCCGCAATAACTCTACAAATCAACATCGCTTTCCTCCCACCACCACCACCAGTACTCGCGTGAGCTTCACCGCTACCGGAAAACGTACAAATCGCCGTACCTTTACCTCCGGGAAACACCCACGCGCCGCCGTTAACACCACCAGGTATCGAACCCATCGGATAAAACCTCATCATCTCATTCCCATCAACAAAACACCGCGCGTCATCTTCACGCGCTCCGCCATTACTAACTTTACAAAACCTCGATTTTACAATTTCTCTATATTCTTCAAATCGAGTTACAGCTCTTGACCCGTTTTCTACTTTAAATATCATTTCAACCCGACCCGGAAACTCCTCGGAGCTCCAACTCGATTGGAAGATGATTTCTACTACGTTTCTTGATGGGTGACCGTTGGGCAGTTCGGTCAGTGCGGGCAGGAGAGAGGTTGATTCGGTTCGGGCAGAGTTTGTTCGTCGAGTCTGAGATGGATTTGAATCTGAAGAACGTAACCGTCTTAATAACGGGTCGGGTTTATTGGATCCGGGTCGGGTATCGATAATATCTCTAGCTTTTTTACAACTGTAACTTGGCATAAGAATTTTACCGTTTCTTGATGAGTGATGATGAACATCGTCGAATGCTCTTGATTTGCAATGTAGAGATTTTACCCACCCGATTGGCATGTTCGGGTTTCGGATCCGGATCCGGGTTTTTTTTTCTTCTTTCTTTGTTGTGTGTTGAGAAATTTGAAGATTTTTTTTTTGTTGTGTTGGGAGGTTTTGTGTGTGAAGTTTTTTATTTTTGTGTGTGTTTAAATGTTAATATGTATGTATGTATTTGGAGGTCTTAAAAATGGGCGTTTTATCGGTTGGTGTTCTTGTGTTTGTGAAATGACGGTATTACCCTCGTTGATCTTTTGTCTTTTTTGGCACCGTGTTAATGTGGGTTCTTGGCTTTTTTGTCATTTTGTTTAATTGTAATGAGAAAACAATTTTAAATATGTATATGTGAATAATAGTTGAAATATTTTAGAGTTTTAAACAATCACGCAATTATGTAGAATGAAACATAGAAATACTTTTTTTATTACAAAATAATTGATTTTTTCCCACAAAAAATGTTTTTTACNTTACATTTTTATTAATTAAAAATAATATATAAAATTTTATATATCAATTCAAAAAAGTTATTGGATTTTTTTTATTGGCTAATTATTATTGGAAAATATATAAATATAAATACAACTAAAAAGAATTAAAAAATTAGTAGAAAAAAACAAATTAATAATTCATTACTTAATATGTGTGCAAATGCTAAAAAAATTCAAGTATTATGGAACAGAAGAAATATAATTTTGAATAGTATTTATATTTTAATTCTACCGTACTAACTTTAATGTTTTATGAAAACATTATAACATTCAAATAAAATTTAATAGATTGAAAAGTTTGGTTGAAAATATTGGGTTTAGATTCTAAGAAGATAATTTTAAATTAGAAGTCTTTAATCCATAGAATAAGATGAAAATTTATATAAAATTAATAGTTTTTGTAAGATATAATATATGGCATTGTTTTATATTTTATAATGTTATCTTAACGTTATCAAATTGTTATCTCATGTTAGAAATTATCTCATTTATACAAAATTGAAATACGACACTTGTATATGTTTGATTATATTCATACGAATTTGAACTTTATTAAAATTGAGGATATTGTATTTATTTTTCATGGATTAAAAGTCGTTGGAGGAGAATTTATAAAAGGAAACAGGTGTGTAATAATTAAAACTAGTTTGGTGAAAAATAAATAACTAAATCATTTAATGAGAAAAATAAAAAAATGAAATGAGTTAAGTGTATTGTCGGGTGGAATTTATTGGTATATTTATAAATTGCAATAATAACAAAAGATGGTCAGTAGTATGTATGATAATAAATGATCAATTTTAATTCGGTCGATAGAATAATTTATGATTAATTCGAAAAGTGAAAATATAAAAGAATGTTAAAATTCTTCTTACATTTTATTATATCGTACTATTTTTATTGTATTTCTTGGAATTTAATATTACTAATATTTAATATTTAACTTTGTTTTAAATGAATTCTAGGAGACATCAATGCGTGCAATGTACGTATACTATAATTAATATCATTTTATCTTTTTAAGCACCAAGAGACAAAATACATATTTTTCTTTTTATTAATATTTTTTATTACAAATTACAAGAGTAAATATAGTGTAACAAAATAATAGTTCAGACATTTTAGGAAAATGGATTTAACTTTTAATGTATTTGATCATTATTTTCTCCCCTTTCATATTTAAATATAATGATTTTTTTTACAAAACTTAAAATATTGAAAAAGTGTATGCATATTTGGGATAAAAAAAAATTATATATATATACACTGTACATATGCATATGTCTAATTATTCTTTATCGTGATAATATAAGTTTTACGATATTTTTATTTTCATTTGTTTAATTTAATTTTGTTTATTTCAAGTTTTACGTTATGGTTCTAAATTATGTTAGATCCATAATCTATATATCAAAGTTTGAGTAAAATCCCAATTATAAAAAAAGTTTGTGCAATAAAAGTTAAAAATATTAATTTTCATTGGTTATTAAAAATATCAAAACTAGGGATTGCAAAAAATTTCACATTTCAGCATAACCAAAATGTAACTTCACAAGTCAATTCATATATATATATATAATATTAATTTTAAATGTTAAAAAAAGACTATTAAGTTTAATATATTAATTTCCCTTCCTACCTTGTACATAGAAATTTAGAGTATCATAAGACGTTACATATATAAAGATATCCACAACAACTAACCCTAGTAATATACATATATATTTTTGTTAACAAACTTTTATATTATTTCGAAATTAATTTTTAATTATTAAATGGCAGATTGTTACAAAAAATAAACTTAATTAAGAGCCTTCGGTATACCGATAGATTACAATAATCATATAGTACTATATATTGGTGGCGATGATACACATATAAGTATGTTGGAACGTCGGATTCAACAAAACGATGTAAAATTAAATTTATTTAAATATTGGTTTAATTTAATTTTCGTGTGGAGTTTGTTGGTGGAACAAACTTAAAATTCATTAATAATTAAATATACGAAATTACATAGAAATATAAATACATGAAAATGATGCGACAGATAGTGTGTCACTATTTAATCTAGTTTTACACACAATAAGACAAAATTATTTGTCACATTTGAAGTTGCAATAACATGAAGCGACAACTTTAAGATTCGTACATTTCAGCATATTTATTATTCCTTTATTAATCTTTATTGTTACATAAGATTTTAGTTCCTTTTCTTTATTTAAAACATTTCCTTTCTTTTTTCTTGTATACAATTTATAAAAATTATTTTTTTTATATGTTTTATAGATAAATGTTTAATATTTATAACATCTTCAAACCTATTAATTTTTCTTAAAAGAGAAATAAATAACTTCAAACTATCATAGCAAAAACATCTTCAAAAATAATTTTCAAATACAATGTTAGACAAAAAAAAAAGAAGAAGAAAGTTTTACAATTTAAATACTAAATTTTAAGTTTATCTTATTCAATAGCAGTCTTCGTTTACTTTCTTCTTCTTTTTTCGCCTAAATATTCGTTTTCTTTCTTCAAAAATTTATTTTTCAAATTTGAAAAATATGAGTAAATTTCTAAAATAAATGTGAATAATAACTCTTCAAATTTAGAGAATTACTATTCACTATTTATTTAAAAGAAACTAAAGAACGATTAGAACATATTCTTCAAATTTGAAAAAAAAATAGAAAACAAAAATTTCGTTTTGACTTTTTTAGTTTTTATTTTATTATTTATAGTCTTACTATATAAGTTGTATAAAAAAAATCATTTAATTTCTACTAATTTCGTGCTTTTATGCTTTGTGATCATTGTTCAAAACATTTTTGTTTATATTTTATTTATTAATGGTCAATTTTCCCTTGATAGCGGAGTAATATATGACAAATGATTTTCATGTTCCAATGTTTATTCATTGTCTCCTTAATTATCATGTAATATGTTTTAAGTCTAATTAGTAATCTTCTTCTTTTTTTTGTTTGTTAAAAAATATAAATTATTTCTATCCAAATAATTATGTCAAAAGGTGATTATTTATTTAGCTTATGATATATATCATAAGACCATTAGATATATCGTACATAATGGTCACATCACATGGTAATATTATTTTTATATTTACAAAATAGTTGATGAAAGATACTCTTAAGAAATAATGTATAATATATTTTTTTGTTTTAACTAATTTCTTGTAACTAATTGTGTGAAGAAAGAAGAACAAATCATGATGTTAGCTGTCATCATTTTCTTTGGGCTATTTTATTTTTAATTAATTTATCATATAAATGTCTAGAAGTAAAATAATATTGGGCCGAGAAGAAGTATTGGGCTTATTACTCATATATAATATATGGATCTCTTACAAAAAATGGGCCATATTCTCCACTTGACGACGTCGTTTTAATCACAACTCAAAAAACGACATCGCTTTGTGACGATACTCTCTTTCCTAGTTTCCTTCATCGCGAGATAACCAATAGCTAGCCCAGATCTCACGGCAGACATGGCTCCGTCGACGGCACCACCGCTCATAGGTCCTATTCTCGCCGTGGACGCCGCCATATCCCGAGCAATTCACAGTGCAGCGAAGCCTTTCCTATCACCTTCGATCCTCCTCCTCCTTGAAATTTCCGCCGATTTCAGATTCTCATTTCCAGTTTCCCTTTCCCTTCTTCTCTCCCCTCCTCTACGTCCATTTCTATGTTCCTTCCTCCTCGGTCTACTCCTAGATCTCATCTTCGTTGGAATCGTTAAGCTCATCTTCCGTCGTGCTCGTCCTGCCTACAATCATTCTTCGATGTCTGCCGTCGTATCTGCTGATCATTACTCGTTTCCCTCAGGTCACGCATCTCGTGTTTTCTTCGTTGCTGCATCCGTACACTTCTTTTCATCTGCAACATCTCCACTAGCTGGTAGCAATTACTCTTTTCTAGATGATTGGGTTAGGGATCGCGATGGCGATGCGAAGAGAGAGGTGTTAGTGGTTGTTTGGATATGGGCTGCAGTGACTGCTATTTCTAGGGTTCTTCTAGGGCGTCATTTCGTGCTCGACATTGCAGCTGGTGCTTGTTTGGGGATTCTAGAAGCTCTCTTCGCTCTACGCTTTCTAACATTGGAGCAGATCAATCTTTGGAAGGTAAAGTAAAAAGTATTTCAAATTGTGTTTGCTAATTTAACAAATTGGTTCCAGTTAGTTGCTCATCAAATTTCTTGCTGTTATTCTTATGATCTTCAAATCGAAATCGAAATCGAAATCGAAATTGAAACTGAAATTGCCTCTAAATTACTCTAGAGAACAAGAAATTACTCTGCAGGATGAAACAATGTTCATTGATATGTTTAGCTAATCGAATTTTGCTGTTCTTGATTTGATTGATTGAGGTTGAGGTAGTGTAGTTAGATATACATTATTTGCAATGTGGTCTTGAAGATTCGTTTGATCACAATTTGGTGTTGAATCTTGTTTTAGATTCATATTCTTGAAGATTTGATCAAAATCTAAAATGAAAGATTGTGAAATCGTAATTATTGACATAAATACCCGAAAAACCGAAAAAATGGTTACTTTCGGATATATATCTAATGTATATTGGTTCGGTTCCGTTTACTACTCATATACATGGATCATGAATTCAAAATTCAATAGTTATTTTACTCAGAACCGGAACCAAACCGAACTTCTTTTTTCGGTTCAGGTTAGGTTCAGTTTTTCGATTCCGGTTTTTGTGTCTAACCTATATGTATTAAAATCAATAAAATGAAGAAAAAAAAATCAATAAAATGATTAAAAAAAAATGTTCTTATTTTTTAGATTATAAATGACATAATAACGAGTAAAATAAAGATAGGTTTTTAAAATATATTCTCTCTGTGTCAAAATAAATGATTTTTTAGAAAAAATTTTGTTTCAATTTATTTGATTTTCTATGTTTTTTTATTTAAATTAAATAATTTAAATGGTTGGTTGTGTGAGTTTCAAAAAAAATGTTTTAGAAATCTATTAGTTTATTGGTTGTTATTTGAATGTTTATAGGAAGTTGTTTAAAAAATTAATTAAATTAAATTTTTTTAATTTACGTGAAAACTCTAAAAAATCAAATAATTAACACAGATGGAGTATATCTTAAAAATCTAAAACGTTTTTATATTTAACTAT
>KE152110.1:53656-64765 GCA_000411095.1 Aethionema arabicum | reverse complement strand
TTTTTACGAATATATAAATAATATTTTAATAAAATAAACAATATAAGATAAAATTATATGTATAATATATGCTATTTTGAATAATTAGTTGAAAAATAATATTGATTAATATTAATACAATGTTTTGTTTAAAAAATGATTTTCTTTCCATATTTTACAATTATATTAGACGAAATTTTTGCCATTAACATTAAATTTTGTCATAAATGTTTTTAATGAATTTGTAGTAGTAAAAAATGTAAATAACTAAATTTATTTGGGGGTCTCCATATTTATACTCTCCAAATAATATATGTAAGATATAAGTTTATCGTTATTAAATTGTTTAAAATACTGAGAAAAGAAAAATTGTTTAAAATAAGGTAACCGCGTAACTACACGCGCCACGAGAGCGAGTGGGAGTTGAGCATGGAGAACCTCATCTTCTCTTTCAGGCCTCTTTCTTCTCTTCTCTGCTTAGCTTCATTTACTGCCACAAACATAAAAAAGAAGACGAGCATCCATTCACCATGGCCGTTGCTCTCAACGCCGGCATCGCTACCGGCTTAAATTCTCCGGTAAGTTTTCTCCCCCCTCGTCGCCGTCCACTCTCCAATAATTACCACAATTTGAACCAATCACACAACCTAAAGAACATTTCTAATGGAAAACTCCTGCAAGTGGTCTATCTCAGATCTTGTTGATTTGGTTTCTAGGGTTTGACAAAGAGGGCTGCTTTATGTTCAAAAATAACGCTGCTTATGCAGAAAGCTTATTGCTTTGTATTGAAAACGTGCTGCTTATGAAGAAAGCTTAGGACTTTGTACCTTCATATGAGCTGCTCCTGATTCTAACATCTTTTTACCCTTTGAAGCTTCGTATCAGATGCAGGACTTTAGCTACCCAACCCTCACTTCTCGCGTGTCACGTGTCTACAAATGGCTGTACAAGATTAGTATCAAACAGAAGAAGATTGGTTTTAAATGGTTTGAAGACAGATGAGAATGCAATCACATCAGACGAAACTCCATCTTTGGATACTAATGAAGCTTCTTCTAAATCTGATGAACCAGAGAATGGCTTGGCATCTAATGCAAAACGAGCTCCATTAACAGCACGAGAGAGACTAAGAGCAGCTCGTGTACTTAGCAGATACACGGAAGCAACACCAAAACCAGCAAAACCCAAAATGGGAAGCCAATTGCTTAATGTCCTGAAAGAAAGTGATAGGAAATCAAATAAGAAATCAGGTCTACCGGAAGCACCAACTAATATGCTTGATGATAGTAAGAGAGGAATGCCAAAGAAAGGTCTTACTTTTGATTTCCCTGGAGGTGCAGATATACTTGTCATTGCTTTTTCCTTTGTGTTCATAAGTACAGTGATGTTTGCAACCACTTATGTTGTCTGGAAACTTGGGGCAATCCACTTCAATGAATAGTGACTAAGAAGTGTGATGGATTCCAGAGTTTGGAAACTATAATATAAACAGAGGTTTTGTAGCAAAAAGGTTATTTTCAAATGCAGACTTGGGGATGTTTTACCTATATACAATACATATGATTTGAGTTTTTGATGACCGCTGCGTCCAAGTAGTTCAGCTGCTCAATGTACTATGTTAAGTTGAGCTGGTCCAGTTACCTAAATCTAGGCTGTCTAGCATAATTGAGCTTTCTTTAGCTGAGTTGAGCAACTGCACTTTCAAAACCTATGATCCAACCATTCACTTTGGTCTAGTGTACGTCTGGTCTTGGTCCCTATGAGATCAGGGGCTCACATTTGTCCCTTATTTGGACTCCAAAGCAGATATGAATAAAAGATACTTCTACCATGTTCAAGAATGTGTCACACCAGCCCAATTACTAAATACTATGAAGAGCAAAAAGATGCACCAAAGAAGATAAAACAAGCCAGATTCTACAGTTCAGCTAACCATACATAATCCCCAAATTTGCTATGAGAAAACAAAATCATCCTAACTAGCTAAACAGAGAACACATTAAACACTTGATTCAGTAAGCTAAGTAGAACCTAGAAAGAAAACAATGATCCAGTACAAAAAAACTATTATTTCAATCGGAAGATAAGCGATTGTGATCTAGAACTCAAGTATAGTTCAAGTTGTAGCTGAAGAACTACTGTTGAATATCTCATGAGAAAAATACGTAAGGGATAAATATGTAAATTGATGAGGGATAAAGCTTAACATAAATCGACGATCGAAGGAATCCAACATCAACAATGTAGCCATTTGAGACAAACTAGTATCAAAATAAACTGAAGCAAACAAAATACAAAGGAGAGGGGGAAAAACTAGGAATTGAAGCGTTTGATGGCGTCTATTTGGATCTCTGTCTCATCTTTCTTCTCTTCCTCTTCAACCTCCTCATACGCTTCTTCTTCCACTGAAAAACACCAAACAATCCCCACAAATAGTTAAAACGCTTAGGACAAAAGAGACAAAATCTAGCTGGGGACAGAATCGGCGTAACGATGTAGCAAATATCTGACAACGAATTAAGAAGATTCGAAGATGAACATTGTACCTTGGCTCTCATGATTCAAAAACTCCTCTTTTCAAAACCCTAATTGACGATCTCGTTGACGAAATTGTAGCTCTGGTATATATTGCAGAAACCCAGATAGAGAAACCAAACCAAAAAATATCGACTTTCATTATATACTTAATGGGCTTCAAAGCCCAATATTTCATTAGTTATTAAATTTAAAGCCCATTACTTAGTCTGTCTTTCCCATTGTTAACTACTTGACTTCCCAAGAGGTACAATTAGGGTTGGACATTCGGGTACCCGTGCGGATTTGATATGGTAGTTTTGGTTATTGGATTTTTCAGTTTCATGATTATAAGATCCGTTCGGTTAAAAATTTTGGTTCGGATCCATGACTATAGGATTCGTTCAGTTCTTTAAAAAATTTGGGTTAGGTCCATGACTATAACATCTGTTCGGGTTCGGATATTTGGTAAAAAATCCAAAAAACCCCAAAGAGTGAAAGATTACCCAAAAAGACCAAAATATCCGAAAAAAAATAACAAATACCAAAAAAATACCCAAAAACAAAAAAATATACTTGAAAAAAATATAGTTTCTTATGGATACCCAATAGATATATGTTCGGTTCTGGTTACTATCCGATATATATAGATTCCAAAATTAAAATCTAATGATTACTTTTCGTTAAACCTCACCTCACCTCATTTTTCGGTTTGGTTCTTTGGTACCGTTTTTTATGTCCAACTTTGAAATACAATATTGCCTTAGGTACAATAAAAGCGAAAAACGATTACTTCTATGAATTTGGCAACACAATGCTGGTGGTAGTAAAGAAAATACAATGGCAATATAAGCATAAAACGATTCTACATAATGTAAGACCCTAAAACGCTTGTAGGCATACTATAAGAGTCTTTTGTGGATAGGTGACCGTTAACATATACTGAAAGCTGAATACATTGCGAAATAATAGACGAGACAATACGCATATAAGTAGTGAAAGATATAACAAACTTTGTCAATTTAAATCTGCCACAATGTTTGTATTTTTTGGGATATAAGAGAGTGTAAATAGATCGAACTCTTCTTTAAACAACTCAAGTTTAAGAAAGTTAACTTTATTTAGGATAATGAAGATTTAATTGCAGGTGTGAAAATTGAAGAGAGTTGGACGCCATCAGGTGGGTAATTGCACAAGAAATTTCGGTAATCTCAAAGTACTTCAACCTATTTAAACAAAATAATCATATAACAAATATAAATTGACAAAGTTTGTTATATCTTTCACTACTTATATGCGTATTGTCTCGTCTATTATTTCGCAATGTATTCAGCTTTCAGTATATGTTAACGGTCACCTATCCACAAAAGATTCTTACAGTATGCCTACAAGCGTTTTAGGGTCTAACAACACAAAACTGCCTCAATTCTATGCTTACTTTGTTAAGGTGTCTAAGACACAAGACAAGCCACATATCTCAACACTTTTTTGCAAGGAGAGAAAAGAGTCCACAACCACAAAACCACTCAATCCAAGCTTCCCACTGGTTAACCTAGAGGAACAGGCCAACCTAGCTGAACTAGCTGGCTCAATCTCGTCTTAAAATACAGGTTGAGCTGGTCCAAATACCTAAATCTAGGCTATTTTAGCTGAATTCAGCTCTCTATATGATTTTACTACTTGATCATTACCCCAGACATAGCCCGTAAATGTTTTAAACTACAAATCATACTGAGGCAGTACAGAAGAGCTAAAATTTCAATCAAAAGATGGCCAGTTGTTGATACTAAACTTAGGTATGATTCTACTTATAGCTGATGAACTACTGTTAAATTATCTCATGGGGATAATACCAAAGAGAGCAATATGTAATCAATAGTTAAACGATAAGGGATAAAGCTTAACAATGATCGAAGATCGAAGGAATCCCAACATCAGCGATGTAGCTCATTAAACTTGAAACTAAATGAGTTGAGACAAAATAGTATCAAAATCCAGCAAAATCAGGGAAAAGTGAAGCAAACCAAACTCAAACTAACAACTCAAGAGTAGATGCTCTATTTAGATCGCTGTCTCATCTTTCTTCTCTTCCTCTTCAACCTCCTCATACGCTTCTTCTTCCACTGTAAAAAACACCACAAAAAATCCCCAAAAACAGTTAAAAAACCTTAGCACAACAGAGACTAAATCCAGCTCAATACAGAATAGACGTAACGATTTAGCAAACGAATCAGAAAATGAACTACGAAGATGAACATTATACCTTGGCTCTCATGACTCAGAAACTCCGCTTTATCAAACCCTAATCGACGATCTCGTAAAACAAATCGCAGATCTGGAATATATATATATTGCAGAAACCCTAGAGAAAGAAACGAGGTCAATGGTGGGCTTTTAATATCGACCTTTATTCTAATAGGCTTCACTTTATTGAAGCCCAATAAGTAAGACTGTAGTCTGTTGGTGCTAAACCCTTTGCCATTTTCCTGATCGCAATCTCCCCGAATTCGACGATGTCTCTTCTCCGGCGATTCGTGAAACAAACAATCGATTCTAGATTTCTCCTTCAACGAACTTCCAGCCACTCTTTCTCCACCGTAAAACAGAATCCGATTGTTCCTGGAGCTCGTCGTACTACCACCGAATTTGATAATCTCATCTACGAGGCCGGAAGCTCCGGCGACTTCGAAGCCGTACGCCGTCTCCTAAACAGCCGCGTCGTAAACGCTTGTTTCAATACCACCGCTACTTTCAAGTTTCTAACCAACACCGTCTCTTACTCCTCCGCTCTCCAAGATCTCCGTCGCATTTTACCTCAGACTAACAGCGGTTACACGCGCAAGCATGCCTACGAAACTCTCATCGCGCGCCTCTGCAAACTCGATCGCATCGACGATGCTTTAATCTTGATTAACGATATGGTAGATGGAAAGTTCGGCTTAACATCCTCCACATTTCACCCGATCTTAAACACGCTCACGAAGAAAGGCAAAATGGAGAAAGCTTGGAGCGTGGTGGAAACGATGAGATCTCACGCGTTTCCGGTGGATATAACGTCGTACAACTACTTTCTAATCTCCTATTGCTACGATGGTAATGTGGAAGAGGCGAGCAAGGTATTGCGTAAGATGGAGGAGGAGAAACTGTCACCAGACGCGCGTACTTACGACGCGCTGGTTTTAGGTTCGTGTAAAGCAGGAAAACTTGAGGCGGCGATGGCGATATTGAGGAGGATGGAGGAGGAAGGTTTACCAGTAACGTACGCAACGCATTCACATGTTATTGGTGAAATGATGGAGAGAGGCTATTATGCGCAGGGGGTGGAATTTGTGATGGCGTACGCCGGAAACGATACGAGATTAGATGAAGAAAACTTGGGAACTTTGGCTAGTAAGCTTATAAAGAGAAAGAGGTTTAAAGAAGCAAAGGTTGTTTTGGAGGAGATGAGTGTTAGGGGATTGAAAATGGGAGATGCTTTGCGTGATTTTCATCAAAGCCATGGATGATTCCTCTAGAGAGAAATCACCATTGTTGTTACATCATGTTGCAGCAGAGGTTTATCTGCGATTATCTGATCTTGTGACTGTGAAAGAGAGCTCAAAACGAAGGTATATCAGATAGATCGTGAAAAAGTTTGATTAATTTACAAGAGGAACATTTACAGCAGGAGGAAACTTACGATCTTTAGCTCTGAATTATGGACATGGGATCTGGTGGGGTTAGTTTTCTGAAATCTCTACTTGTTCAAGTTGAATGTGTGTTCCCTTTAGTTCGTATTTCCAATACCAGCTTCCTGTTTCCATTACCTCTTCTTTAATGGCTTCCATGTTTATGTTTAAACCTGAATTTCACAATAAATAGAGCAATCCATGTTAGTAGGCTGGACATTCGGGTACCGTTCAAATTCGGTTAGGTACTTTCGATTATTCAGTTCCATGACTATAGGATCCGTTTGGTTATTTGAAGATTTCGGTTTTGATTCGTGTTCGGTTTGGGTTCGGATACTTGATAAGAAGATTTAAAAATACCCGAAAAACTTAAAAATTACTTGAAAAACCAAAATAAATACACGAAAAACCGAAAAAAAATACTTGAAAAACCAAAAAAATACTTGAAAACCAAAAAATACTTGAAAAAAACAAGTACGGTTACTTTCGGGTATCCAATGGATATCGGTTCGGTTCCGGTTATTACCCGATATCTATGGATCCCAAGTTTAAGATCGAATAGGTATTTTATACCGGTTTCCGGTTTGATTTCGGTTTGGGTTCGGTTCGGTTTTTCGGTTCCAGTTTTTATGCCCAGTTCTACATGTTAGTGTCAGTTCATTTACTCAAACCCTGGTTTTATTAGTTTTGATTAGATCCACTGACCTGTATTTCCTTGTGTGATCTTCAGTTTATGTCCATCAGGAACTTCAAAAACATGGTTTCCCTGACATTACATGTGTAAGATGTGAGAAAAGTGTCGTAAATCATTTGATTTGAAGCAGACACACTCTGATTTGTGTTGCTACTGTACCTGTAAAGTTACATTGCTGGCTTCAAATTCTGCATTTCCATGTAAAATGATCTTACAAGTTTCAAGACGATGAACATCGTTTCTCCAGTAAACATTTGATTTACATTTCCAATCGATTCCTCTGTTCACTACCTTGACGTTATTCAATTTACACTTCCCACACCTATTTTTAAAAAAAAAGTTATGTAAATTCATATATGCAACCAATAAAAACATATCTTACAAAGATAATCAAGTACATAATTAATTACCTTAATCCGTATTGTAATATTGGTTCACAATTTTTGTTAATTGTTGTTGATCCCATGGCATTTTCAGCACTAATGATCAAGCTACCATCAACCTATGTGATTTACAATTTATGAAATTAAAGCGATAAACCTATGCAAAACCTTGTTGATAGAACAAAATTATTGAGAACCTGAACATTGTTCCATAAGAACTCTGCAATCTCTAGTTGCACTTCTGAGCAACTGGAAATGGAGCCTCCCTTGAACTGTAACAATTGATGATCAAATAATATTATTAATACCCATTTGCTAGAATTTCTGAAGCAAATAACGTCATGAAAACTACCGTTGACTTACTTTTTGTCTTGAAACTTCCCAAAGAGGACCGAGAGCAGGATGTAAAAGGATTAGATACGGTGGTGGGGAATCCACATACTTATCATTTGCTTCAATCTGGACATAAAAATGGAAAAAAAAAAGATTAAATTTTGAATTTTGTCACTGATAATGAAGGAAATCTTCATGAAAGATATACGTTCTTTAAAGGGAAAATAGTAAAATAAACATTGAACTTTGTCGATTTGGTGTAAACAAGTCCAACTTTAAAAATAACTTTTTACACCTTGAATTTTGATAACCCGGGTTTTTATACTTTAAACCTTAATAACCAGTTTTCTTAAACTGAAATCTCAAATTTAAACTTGAAATTATAATAATTAATCCAAATTCCAATTATCTATTTTTTGTTAAAAATTTTGAAATTATGGTTTGATTTTATGTTCAAAGTTAATTTAATTCAAAAAATACGATAGAATTTAACAAACTTGGTAATAAAAATTCAGGGTTTAAAAAACCATCTTTTATAGTTGAAGGTTTTTTTCACCAAACTGATATAATTCAAGTTCTAAAATATAATATTCCCTTCTATAAACTAACCATGGGAAGTGTTATGTCACATTGCGTAAGGATGTCATATGCATTCCGGAGTATATCTAACAATGCACCATCTGGAGTCTGTAAAGAAAGAAATAAGTTTGAAGATTACTCCAAAAATGCAACTTAAATCAAGAAAAAGAGCAACTGGTTACAGAAATAGAACCTGGTGTAATCCAGCACTTGCATTTTTTTTCTTCTTCTTAGCTGATGATGTGACCTTTCTCCGTTCGTTGTACACAATATATGTATCCAGTTTATCTGCTAATATCATAATAAGAGAATCAGTAATACCTAAAAATACAAATTGAGACTAAACAAATTGTAACTTAATTAAATAAATTTTACCTTCTAGACTGCCTTGGCATCTAGATGGAAACTTATTCAAGAAATTATCTGCTATGTTTTGCATCGTGCATTCCAATCTACCACCCATAACACTACCAAAAAGAAAAAACTAAGGTTCAAGAAACAATAAGAAGGTTGCTAATGATGATCAACAACTCCTAAGTTTAGCACCAGTCAACATATATGTTGAAAAATATACAAACCTGTGATAATCTCCGTACTGATCAACGTACTCAATTCGTTTCTTTGTATTAAGAACCATGTTTGGTAAACTTTTTGCAGTACTGCTAGACCCAATTAACTCTGCGGAATGTAAGTCTACATATAGAATATTTGTATTTGCAGGGAAATCAACCTGCAAACTTCAGAAGTAAAAAAGAAATAATGAATCCAACAGAGATATGATAAATAATTCCTCTGCACTCTAATGCATGAAAGCACTCAGTTTAGAAATATCATACCCATTTGAAGGTGGTTTGTTGGAGATCCCGAATTTATCGAATTCAGTGTACTCAATGCATGATATACCATATTCCCACTCCCCATTGAGATTCTTCTTCTCCATCAATACATTGATTCCTTCAGTTGCTCCAGCATTCCTTTTACAGGACGCAAATCCCAGTTTCTGACAAAGAAGATTCAATAAATCAATGTTTGTGTGTAATTAATTATTTGCAAGCCCAAAAAACTGTTTTTTACTTCACCCTATCCCTTTAAGTGGTAGAAAGATGACCATCCATAGTTAATATATGTTCACAACTAGTAAATTTGGAAAGCATAATCATATCCAAGTAGATAGCTACCACGAAACCAACTAAGTGATAAAGAGCCTTTTCTTCAAGCTCAGCTAACATGGCTACCCTTTTCGGATCCAAAAGTGATACTACTAATCTTTTGAATCTATGAGCAATGCATGGGTACTGAAGGTTCAAAAAACATACCTTCTTATGCCGTAAACCAATTCCAGCTAGGGCCAAGAGAGTCACATCTGTGGCAGCCACGATGTTACTGCATACTTACAATTATTAACACTAAATCCAGATAGTTAGTTACGTCAATAAACAACTTCACAGGGGTAAAAATGACTAACCTAACTTGTCGAACAGTTGCTCCTTTTCTTCCATGTTCATAAAACCATTTAAAGACACCTTTGTCATATGCCAATTTCCAGATCACACCATGCCCGCCAGGTTTACTAACCGGCTCAAATGGCTTTGATATTATCCATTGACCATCTTCCGCACTAACAGCTGGGACGAGAGGCTAGAATATCAAGAGCCATTTTTAACAGTGAGTATGGAAACTCAATATAGACTTACTACTGACAAAAACAATAATAGAAACAGAAGAAAGTATATTTTTCTCATACCTGTTCAAAGAGTTGGAAATTTGATTGACCTCTTCCAAACCATTTAAGCCTTTTACAAAGCGAACTTACATGCTCATGATTGTTCTTTGCAGGACTTGTCATAATCGCAACAGGCGTAACACATTGCTTTCCGTAAAGTTTGAAGTAAAGGAACTCTCTAGCCTAGCAAAAACATTGGTAACATACATGAACAAATGGAATTCTTTATACTGCAAATTCCAACCTTTTCGGTTTTTCCTATATTCGACTGAAGACAAATCCACTCATGTAATTAGTGAACATGTACCTGAAGATCTCTGATTAGGCCCTCCAACAAAGTTCGTCCACAATGATCAAGCATTGCTGCAGGAAGACATTCTCCTGTTTCTGGATCAACTAAACCTAATCTGTCTGCTGCACCTCCTAAGGGATATATTTCTCCTAAGTCTGGTAATCCCTAAAAGGTAATAGTAACTTATAATGCAAAAAGTATACACAACAAATTCAGTCAATATTAAAGCATCAACACAAAAACTAACCTCAATTCCCCATAGTGCCGCCTGGGAGGCATACTCTTTCCTCTGCGTGAGGTCAAGAACGGCAGGAGTGTGCATTTCAAAGTACTGGCAACCTAAAGATTCCTCAACAAGGTATGACCGATTAGTCATATGCTTCTTAGTTGATTGGTGAAGAAGCTCGAGCACCATAACCTGATATCTGACACAACCATGCGTGTCTCAGCTTTTGCAAGATTACGTTTCAGTTCAAGAATGCATACCTAACTATCTCCTTAAAGGGTTCATCAAATTTCTAGACTAAATATAAAGAAACAAAGCTAGGAATGTATACCCGATTATTCCTCCGATGCAGTCGTAGAACTGTTCAATTTCTTCCAAAAACGTCAAGAACTTTCTAAAGTGACCAACATCCTCTGCATTAAAAACTGCATCGGACTCTCTTCTTCTACCATTAAAACCATTGCTATTCACATCGAATCGCTCTATCATATCTACCAACGCGTAAAGAGCGTTTTTCACTGAACTTCTTACTGTATACTCCTCCTCCGCTTCTTCAAATGATTCATCATACCCCATATAGAGCGCGTGTTCTTGCCCCGCCGCGATCACACACTTAACTAGAAACATGTGTTTCAAATTCAAACCAACTGAAGCTAAAACTTGACAAAACCCGCGTCGATTCTCGCTGAAGAATCGACGAACTCTAGAATCAGCATCA
>KE152110.1:4340-35098 GCA_000411095.1 Aethionema arabicum | reverse complement strand
TTTATATATTTTTCCAGTCGTCATTCTTGGTAACATTGCCTGTAACGTAGGCCGCTATAACTCAAAAGTGTATCATGCCTGAATCTAACTGGAGTTCGCGGTGGTGGAGGAACTGGATCGGAAAAAAGAGGGATTTTTGTTGTAAGATATCTAATGAAACCGTCGCTGGAATTGATATCTCATTTAAAGAGAAAGATATCAAATATCTGGAGTTTCTTTTTGTATATTATATGGATGATCCGATCCGCAAGGGCCATGATTGGGAATTGTTTGGTCGTCGATCATAGGCCCAATCCTTTTTAATGTGCTTTTAATATCCGTCCCATCTAAACTTAGATATTTATATATAGGCTCAATGATATTTTAAACCTTAAAAGTATTTTTGTTTAACGAAAATTCTCTAAAACTATTAAAATAGTTTTTAAAATTTATAATTTTGATAACTAGATTCTTAAAAAAAAAAGATTCTTAAAATCTTAAACTTTAGTAGTTCAGTTTTTAAACTCAAATCTAAAATTTAAATTTGAAATTATAGTATAATTAATCAAAATTTAGATTAAAAATTATATTTTTAAGGCGAATATTGAATGAGATTATAATTTTTTTTTAAATCAATTTTAATTTAAAAAATCCCATAGAAAAAAAAGCCAATTCATCAAAATTCTATATTTATAATATCATTTTGATAGTTGAAATTTTTTTTTCACCAAATGAAAATAGTTCACAATCTCAAATTTAAAATATCATTATCCCCGATAGAACACAAACTAAATTGAACATATATTATAATAGTATAATATAAATACATTTTTTATATAAGAAAACTAAAAGAAAAAAAATCATTAACTCAATGATTTTTATTGAAAAATTGATTTAAACCCCGTTTCTCTAAAAAAATTTGGTAATATAAAGACACACTTATCAAACCCCCTAATCAAATTCTCTCTATTCAATGCAACAAAGAAATGAAGTAACCAAAATTGTATATTTATATGAATATTATGGACGCCATGAACTCTTCAAACCAACCAAAACTTTACCTTTATACACATTCGTGGACCACCTTAAAGATACGAGTATAGGGTTAAGTTTCCTAAGCATTTCCACTGAGTCTTGGACCACAAGGTACCCTCCTGGTCTCAATATTCTATCTATTTCCACTACCACTTCCACCAAATCACACCTGAAAAAAAACACAAACAAACCCAAGTTCAAAAAACAGCATGTAGTCTCTTTCCTTCATATATAACAACACAAAGAAAACGGCGTGTAGTCCAAAGCTGTTTACCTTTCAGAAAGAGTTCTTAAGAGGAAACTAGAGTGTAAGAGATCATAAGATCTTGGATATGTATTGAATGATTCACACCAATCATGGTAAATTCCGATCAAACCTCTATCGAAAATCATCGGTAATGTATCTTCAGATTGAACAGGAATCACATTCATTACCCAGAGAGGTTTCTTTATAAGAGCAGCTGCAAATCTATAGAGCAAAAACCATGAACATATGTAAGCTATTGAAGAAATACTTAAACGTTTCTTAGTTTCTTACCCTCCATAGCCAGCGTTCATGTCCATAACATTGTGAACTTTCGTCCAGTTTATGCCTAAACTGTTCATATAGATTTCTGATACAAGTTTTGACCAGTGTTTAGTGTTTTCGTCGAATGTTTCTTCTTTGTTTTGCTCTGTTGAGAAGCTAAGTGGTGTATTTGTTAGTCTTTCCGGCCAAAGAGGTGGCCATTGCTGAGGAGCTGGAGCTCTTGGGATACAAGTAAGTAGAGGAGTGTACCTATGATTCAGAAACTGATATTGGTTAGAGGCAAAAAAAAAAACTCTGTTTTTTATTGAATGAAAAGGACGCCATGGAAGAAGCGTTTTTGATTACCATGAACTGTTCTTTGTCTCTTCTTCAAGACAAAGAGGTGGATCATTAGCTTTACGACCTTCGTAGCAAGAATCTGAGTCTGGTTTCTGGAAAATCACGAATCCAACTTTTGTAAATCGTGTTCTAGCCACAACTTTCCAGCACATTGATGTCGTTAAAGACTCCATAGCTGCGTAAAACCACAAGCTGAATTCATAATTCTCTGTAAGGTAACTTAAACTAGAATATGATGAGAGCAATACTAACATTTCCAAACATTACGATGTCCTTGATCATGTTGATAAACAGGCGTTGCAGACCAGACAAAAAACCCTCCAGGTCGGAGAATTCTATTGAGTTCCATAAGTGGTCTACCACCTGCAAAATCTCCATAAATTTAAACAGAATCTTCAAGAAATTAATGAAGTTTTAAGGGAATGTTAAATGTTATTGTAAAGCAACCGTATCCATGCCAATGAACTCTGCATCTTGCACAATGGATAACATCATATGCATTGTTAGGGAAAGGCAACTTCTGTGTTCCAATAACAGCAAGAGTAGCAGGAATTCCTCGTTCTAATGCAAATTGAATCTGAGCTTCATGTTCATCTTTAGGAGCAAATGACATTGTAATCACTTGTTTCTGTAATAATGTCCCACCAAAACTAGCTACACCACATCCAACATCAAGAACTACTCGAACATTCTTCCCCCATTCAAGAATAGGTAGCGTCTGTAATCAAACAATGTTCAGGAATCAAAAGAACATATGACGAAAGATTATAAAATCAATGTTGATATATACCTTTTGTATGTAGTTAATGTAGTGAATAACACCGTCTTTGAATTGTGTACCTCCTCCTGGGAAGACGAAGAATGGTCCAGTTTTACGAACCCAATTTTGATCTTTCTTGTATTCCACAAGCTTCGGGTGCGGTACATTATCGTACCAAATCTATCAGAAACACGAATTAGGTAAGAAGAAATCACAGAAATCTCTATAAATCTGTAATCACAGGTACTAATTCATCTCCAGAAATCAGCAAAGAAGAACCAAGAAAACCTAGATTTCAATTTTCTTATAGCAATCAGATCTTACCGAAAAGATAGAAACAAGTCTCTCACCATATCCCTGCTTTGAGGCCAAGGAAGAGGAACCTTGTAGCGTTGCGGTAAAGGAACTAAACACTTCGATGGCGGCTCTGGACAATGTCTCTCTCTATGCTCCATATTCCTCTTCGATTTCAATTTTTTGATCGCTTTTTCGTTATCCAAACACGGAATATAATCTGGACTCCCACATTTTTTCCAATCGACGTTTAAACTCACATTCCATCCATCTCCAAGCCACTGTAAACCTTCGTCAATCGGATCATCTAGGGTTTGATCAGATTTTGGTGGCTCTGGAATCGTTGATGAGTCATTGTTAGGTTGAGGAATAGCGTCTTGGGAAGAGTTCGAGGTGGGGATGGATTGGTCAATGGTGGAGAGAGAAGATCGTTGAAGATAAGGGAGAGATGAGTAAGGGAAAAGATCAATGGTGTCATTAGTAAGGAAGATAAGAGCGACTGCTACGAGCAAGATTGATAGAATACAGAACCCTGAGAATTTTCTACTTTGAAAGATAAGAGCCATTTTCTTTTCTCTGTTATTCTCAAGTCGATCTTGAGGAGGAGCGAGAGAGATATACTATAACTACGTATAGAGCTAAATATAGAACAATCTTCGTTTATATACATGTGTTTATGACACGTGTCATGTTTTAAGTAGCTGTGACATGGCGCATTAAGCTAGTAAAATAATCTATCTTTTAATTGAATCAAAACATTCACGGATAAATTACACTAATTTCTTCATCGTATTTGCCATAAATTTTTGTTTGTACCCTTAAAAACGAATTTAAACACCTATATAATATATCAAACATATAAATTGAATATTGGATTTAAGAATATATTACTATATTATATATAATGGATATTCGAATATCTGAAATTATATATTTGAAGTCAACATTTCAGGAATTCATTATCTGTAATTGTAATCGCCGGATGTCAACCGGTTAAATTCAAATTACCCGGTTCACTTCAAATTTACCCGGTTAACTTCAAATTTACCCAGTTAACTTCAAATTTACCCGGTTAACTTCAAATTTACCCGGTTAACCTGAGCCTAAACCCGGTTAAGAAATAATACGGAGTGTTCACGAAACCAAAGTCGATTAATAGCTTGTTATCTCTCACAAAACAAAAGACATTAAGAGAGAAGAGTTCTACTACCTCATCACACATTACAAATCCATACTCAAAAAAACTCGCAAGTTTATCATACTGCGAAGAGTAAAACCAAAGGCAAATCAAGCAGCAGCAGCTTGCTCTTGCAGGAGAGCTTGATCGAAATGCCATGTTCCTGAATAAATAAACTAAGTGTAAGACACGAAGTGGAGGAATCAAGGGGTTGTGTTTTATTATTTTTAAATTAAGAAAACAATTGTTTACCATGTCCTTTGCCGAGTCTTCTAAGTTGAGAAACATATTCTGAGATCTTCTTTATTGCTTCCACCTACAAAAGTGGTTTTATTTTAAAGTTTTTTGACTTGTTTAGATTCCATTCTAGAGAAAAAAAGAAACCCATGTCTCTTCCACTAAGAGAGAACGTGTTGTGTTTTTGTTTACCTGTTCGTTTAAAAACTCGCTTTCAATAAAATCAGCCAATTGCACATCGTCGTTCTTTGAAGCCACCTGTTTGATCATATTATTCAAATGCAAATTGTATCAGGAGACTAAGTTGTGAGAGTGTTTAGACATTAGATTATGAACATGACTTGGTTTCAAGTAGGGATTTGTCTTACACTGTGTAAGTTTAGGAGCTTTTCATTAACAAGTTTCTCCAAGGATAGAGCAAGCTCCATGGCTGCAACAATAAAACAACATCACTATGCATTCCCAGACTTATAACTAAGCAAATTCTATAAAGGAGATACTACAATTACTTATCAATCTATGAAAACATCTTCAAATCTATAACGTTTCTCCAAATTTTGACTAAAACTATGGATATTAGAGACTGTGAAATCTCAGAAGCTGGGGAAGTGTGCTTACCGTACAGAGCATCTCCCTTCTCAATGTGATCAAACTCTGATAGAGGCATCACTATGGACTGTAACTTCACCCTCCCGCCACGTTGGTTCTGCAGACCACGGAAAACAAAGTGAAACGGTGTTACAAAGTAAGCTCAAATGATATGAAAGGAAATCATCGGCTAATAAGGACCTGATACTCCATCAACTTCTCAGCGTGGTCTCGCTCCTCCACACTAGAGTCCTTGAAAAACCTGACAGGAACAGGCAAAACAAGTGATTATGAGTAAGCATAACGAATATAAGCAACGAAACTCTAGTTTTCCGGAAACTCACTTGGCAAGACCTTTCAGCGCAACGTTATCCCGATCGAAATAGGCATACAGAGCATGATACACATACGACACGTTGTATTCCACGCTGAATCACGAAAATCGTTCACAGAAATTCAGATTTACAACACCAAAAATCACTTAATCGACAGATTTACAACACAAAATCATCCAATCCACGACAGGAAATTTCAAAAAATAAAAAAACGAGATAGATTACTTGATCTGCTCATTTACGGCGGCTTCGCACTCTGCAGAGTACATATGACGAGCAAGCGAAAGCTGAGGTCCAGTAGGAACGAGATCGAGTTCCTTCTTCACCTCTTCAAACGGCTCAAAAATGACACCGCTAACCGTACGAGTAGCCGCACCTTTAGATGCGCGAACAGAGAACGATAGATTTCCAGATTTTTCAAATGAAAGCCGATGATTCGAAGGAAAATCACTAGACGAAGAAACGTTGACGAGAGAGAAAGCAGAAGCAGCCTTGAGAAGCATTTTCGATTTGACCTGGAAAATGAGAGGAGAAAGGGTTTTTGTGAGAGAGAGATGAGGGAGGAAGGGAATATAAAGAGTGAGAGGGTAATGGATGATGAGGCAGTAGATTGATGACACGTGGACGGATGAGATTGAGAGGTGGATGTAGGAGCGTGTCAGGCATGTGGTAGAGGTGCTTTGCTGGAAGATATTTATGATCTTCATCGATATTAGTCCCTTTTTGTTTTGACGTTTCTCAGTATATGTGTTGTGCTTTTCCCGTGAATGGAAACAAGCCAAATCAATTTTTTTTGGAGGACCAAATGGTCAAAAGATAAATTTAATTTTTGTAATGATTATTAAATATTTTTCATTAGTTATTATTGAACCAAAAAATATTTATAATTTTAGTTTTAGAAACGAATTTATAAAATATATATTGAATTTTAATATTATTTATATATTTTTTATACATTGTATATAATACTTTTTTTGCACAATATAGCATAATATATAAAAATCAATTTATTAAAATATAACATTATTATTGTATTAGAAATTAAAATATAACATGTAATACATACATTGATATAAATATAAGATTAATACTCTTTCGGTTTTAAATTAATTGATGTTTTAGATTTTTTAGTTGTCTCATTTTATTTGACTTTTTTTATCATCACGTAATTTAAATTGAATAATATAAATAATTTTATTGGTGGATTTAAAAATTTCAATTTCAAAATTAATTATTTGATTGGTTGTTATTTGATTTGGTCCGGTTTGAATTTTTAATTATTTATCTATTAAACATTATTTATGAATCAAACATTATAGATAAACATTATTTCAAAATGTGTAGTTTATTAATTAAACATTATAGATAAATAATGTTTAATTAATAAATAAATTTCACATTTTATATGATTTGGTCCGGTTTGAATTTTTTGGGTTTCGGGTTTTTGAGTTTAAAAAAAATCAAACCATTCACCTCCAAAAGTTTGGATAAGTTCATATAGATTCGGGTCGGTTCGCGTTCTATATAAAATTATAGCATAAAATTATGGCATGAAATTGTTGAAATAACATCAAATTAACTGTTAATTTAGATGTTATTTTTTACTAAAAAAATAATAATAATCTTAATTTTATTGCAAAATTAATTGAATAAGTTGAGATATTTTGGATTTTCGGGTTATCCGGGTTTGATCCGGGTTAAACCAAAAATAAAAATAATAGAGTCATTTGAGTTATAGTATTTTTGGATCAGATTCAGTTCGGCTTATTTTGAAACACTTCGGATCAGATAAAATATCCGACCTATATATATATTATTATTATAAAAAAACATATTATATAAATTAAAATTATTACTAAATAATTTGATATCAAAATCATTAAAAAAAAATATTTATCCCGTATTATTTGCGGGTAAATTTTTAGTAATATATATGCATGAGTAAATTATTGTAATTTACAAACAAATTATTGTAATTTTATACAAAACAAATGCATGTTTTTTAAAATTTGACTTAACCAATGATACATAAAGAATTCATATTTGGATTTTAAAGTTTTTTTTAGTTATTTTCAACGATTTCTTATACAAGTTTATGCAAATGATATATCATGATTAAATATATAGTTTTTTGGCATACAATTTGATATCATATAATACTATATATTATTATATACATAATTTCTTATAAATAATTCATATATACACAACTCGCATATCTAGCTCATTTCATATAACACACTTTTATATTAACTTTTTTTTTGTCAAAAATCTGCTTAAAAAAATATATAACTCCTTAAAAATAATTTTAGTGAATAAAAGGGTATTTCTGTTGACAAAAAAAAAATACTTCTATAATAATATATATATTTAATATGAAAACTTGATCTAATTAAATATTGAGACTAGAGCTTAGCATCTTATCCGATCCGAATTAACCTAATTCAAAATAATTTGAATTGAATTCGATTTAGAAATTTATAAAATCCAAACAGTTTTAATTTCTTGTTAGTTTGGAGTTTTGTTTAAATCTGACCAAACTTGAATCCGGAAAAAAATGAAAAAAATTGTTATTAATTATATTCAAAACAATAAAGTTGTGGATTAAAAAAAATAATATATAAAAAATAAATGTTTTGAGGATCATAAGTATAATTTCTATTTATTGTTGTATGATTATGGTTTCGGTCCGATCCTAAATCCGAACCGATCCTAAATCCAAACTGATTCGAACTTTAGGATCTGAATGGTTAGACCTTTTATAAATCCGAAAGATCCAAAACCCGAAAAATCCGAATAGAACCTATCTGAAGTAATTTAAAACCTGAATCGTTCGACTTTTTAGAATCCGAATAGTTCTATTTTTAAAAACCGAAAAACTCAAACCTAACTATCCTAATAATCCGAACTCCGAGACTTAATTGAGACAATAGAACTGCTTAATAATAAAGAAACAGAAACCAGTTTTACACTATTTACATACACATAAAACCAACAACAAAATCAAAAAAAAAAAAAACAAAAAACCACTTAGAAGAATAAAAGAATCCCCAAAAAAACTCCATTTTTGTCCCCTCTATTGACTACTAGAAGCAACAGCAGTAGCTTCAAGAGGTTCTTCTAATGTCATCATCTCTTCACGTCTAATCTCCCCAAGTTGTCTAAGCACTTCTTGAGCTTCAGGTCTCGTTAATGGCGTTGGATCAACACAATGCAAAGCCAATTTCAAAGTATTAAGAATCTCATCACCTTCTGTATTCACATCATTCAAAAGTTCCAAATCAAAAACTTCATTAGTCCACTCTTCTTTAACAGCAGTAGCTACCCATTGTGGCAAATCAACACCATTTAAAGCTTCACTTGGTGATTTTCCTGTTAAAAGCTCTAAAATTATCACACCAAGACTATAAACATCTGTTTTTGTGCTCACTTTTTTCAATTTTGAAAGCTCTGGTGCTCTGTAACCTAAAGCAGCAGCTGTTGCTATTATACTTGACCCTGCAGCTGCTGTCATTAGCCTTGAGAGGCCATAATCTGAGATCTTTGGGTTTGTGTTTTCGTCTAAGAGTATGTTGCTTGATGTTAGGTTTCCATGGATGAGGTTAGCGTGTGTGTGAAGGTAGAATAAGCCACGTGTCATTCCTTTTATTATGTTCATTCTTGTTGACCAATTTATGTGAACTTCAGGTCCTCTTGCTGCAGATTTTGAAACAGAGTGTTTAAAATTAAAACCAGAGTTAAGTATAAAAGCAAAGTAATTATTTTCGTTTGGTGAAAAAAAACTTTGTTTTTTAAACTTTGATAATCAGGATTTTTAAATCAAAACTAAACTTTGAACATATATTTAAACCATAACCTCAAAATGTAACCAAGAAATATAATTCGAATTTGGATTAATTATACTATAATTTTAAATTTAAATTTGGAATTTTGGTTTGAAGAACTCATTTATTAAGGTTTAGGGTTTAAAAACCCAATTATCAAAATTTGATAATCAAGATTTTTAAATCAAAACTAAACTTTGAACATGTATTTAAACCATAATCTCAAAATCTAACCAACAAAAATGTAATCTAAATTTGGATTAATTATACTATAATTTAAAATTGAAATTTGAAATTTCGGTTTGAACAACTCGGTTATTAAGGTTTACGGTTTAAAAATCCGATTATCAAAATTTAGACATTAAAAGATCATTTCAAACTCTATCAGATTTTTTTTTATCAAAATTAAACTTTGAAGATAAAAGTAAACCATAATCTTAAATTTAACTATACTATAATATCAAATTCAAATTTTAGATTTCAGTTTAAAAAATCCAATTACGAAAGTTTAGAGTTTTAAAAACCGGATTATCAAAGCTTAAGATTTAAAATATTATTATTTTTTTACAGTTGAGGTTCTTTTTTTCAGTGATCAAAAATATTTCAGGGTTTAAAATACCATATTAGCCAAAAGTAAAGATGAAATTTAAAAGCTTAAAACTTTACTTACCATGGAGGAATGTAGCTAAACTTCCTTTAGCCATGTAATCAAACACAACAAGCTTCTCTCCTTTAGGACCTAAGTAATAAGCTCTAAGTGCTAAAAGATTCGGATGTCTGATTCTTCCCAAAACATTGATTTCATTCTCAAACTCTTTCTGACTTTTAGTAATCTTTTCTCTTAATCTCTTAACTGCAACTTGACTTCCATCTTCAAGTGTAGCTTTATAAACTGTTCCATAAGTACTTTTCCCCATTATCTCTGCTGTTGCACATAACAAATCATCTGCAGTAAACGCCATTGGACCATCAAAATGAACTAACTTTCCTCCTGTTTCACCTCCAGCTTCTACTGCTCCCTTTTCGATCTTCCCGGCTTCGGTTTTAGCTTTAGATTCATCAGGTTTCTTCCTCAGCAAGCAATAAAGCAGAACAAACACAAGTATAAGCAGAACTATTAACATAGCTCCAGAAGCAATCAAGATATAGTCTTTAAAACTAAGTTTCCGGTGAGATTTTCTTGTTTTTTGAGTAGATGACGGCGGGGGTTCAAGAACAGGGCATGGAGTTGTAATACTGTAGCCACAAAGGTGTGGATTCCCCATGAAAGAAGTGAAATTGAACTTTTGAGATAAGAGAATAGGAACAGAACCAGATAAGTTGTTATAAGAAACGTTTAAAAAGTTTAGATTTTTCAGATCAAGAAGTGAAAGAGGGATTTCTCCAGTGAGTTTGTTTTGAGAGAAATCAAGATGTGTAAGAGAAGAAACATTCCCTAAACTTAGAGGGAATTGACCAGTAATGGAGTTATCACTAACATCCATTGTTCTAAGCTTAACAAGTTTGGTTATTTCAGGTGGAAATGAACCAGAGAGATTGTTATGGTCAAGAGAAAGAAACTGAAGAGAAGAAGAACGAGAAAAGTTAAAGAGAATTTGACCTGAAAGTGAATTAAAACTCAGATTTAACCTCAAAAGCTTAGGAGAATCAGCAAGATTCGATGGAATCGTTTGAGAAAGTAAGTTATTACTTAAATCAAGTGTTTGAAGATAAGGAGAAACACCTAAAGAAGGTGGAATTGAACCGGAGATTCGGTTATTAAAGAGCTGAACACCTCTAAGATTTGGTATAAGTCCTAAAGACATTGGAATTGAGCCTCCAAGGTTATTGTTATGAAGACTAAGTTTGCGTAGAGCTTGAAGTTGTCCAATTTTCTCTGAGATTCTACCTCCAAGACTCTTCCATGGAAGTTGAATAACAATAACTTGACCTTTAGCACATTTGATTCCAGCCCAATTACCAGAACAAGCTTTGAGATTGGAGCCATTCCAGGTTCTTAAGTATCCTTTAGGGTCAATAAGTTCTTGTTTAATTGCTTGGAGTCCTTGATAATCAGCTTCTGTGATTACAACACCGTCCCAAGCTTGACTTGAGCTTTGATGAATCAAGAACGAGAGGGAAATCATCAAGAAAAGGTAAAAATGGCTTCGAAATGAAGCCTGAGATTGATTAATGGCGGTTTTGATGAAGCTTAGAGAGATAAAAGACGCCATGGAAGCTGAAGAGAGAGAGAGAGAGAGTGAGAGAGATAGAATTAGGTGAGAGAGGAGATGGAACAGGGAAAGATTTTGGATTTGGTTGAGTTTTGTAAAGTGAGAAATGGGTTTTTTTGTTGGAAAAGAACAAAGCACGTGACCATTTTAGAGAGAGAAAGAGAGAATCTTTGTTGCTTTTTTATATAGATTGTAGTGAGAGAGAGGGGACAAAAATCAGGTGATGGTAATAAGGAGTTTTGGGGTGGAGCAGAGGCTCTCTCTCTCTGCTACTAAATGACTTCTAACGGCTAGTTTCATTTATTTATTTTTTAATTATATTAACACTTTGTTTTGGTTTATCGAACTTTACAAAATATTATTAAAATATTCAATTTTTTTATAATATAGTTTTTTTATTGACATTTTTTATAATATAGTTATAAATTAACTAAATTGACATTTTTAACGAATCCCCCTTCGTTTTATATACAATATTTTGAGTAAATGTGCACATATTAGTTTTTTTAATGAAAGTGCACGTATTGGTTAAAATGACAAAAATAATCTATTTTTTAGATCTTAATTAATATAATACAAAAATAAAATAGAGATATTTTTGTCAAATTATAAATTTTTATACATTGAACTCCTAAAGGTTTTTATAATTTGAAACAAAAAATTGACTATAACATTTTATATTAAAAAAAAATGAAAAGAGTAATAAATAAGATTATTCGGGTCTTGAATAATTTTGTTAAGTTGATTTTTTTTTTGTCATCATCGAAATTTACAATGATATTATTAAAATATAATATCATTTTTTATAATATTATTTTTCCCCCTTTTATAATACTGTTATAAAAAAAATATAGTATTAAATTATAAGGTTATTTGGAAATTGTTTGTGTCATTATTAAACTATAGTTGTGTTGCAGTGGTTAATGCGCCGGAGCTACCAATGGAAATGAATACTGAACCGCTCCTTCGTTTCTTGTTCTAACGGCTATATTTATGTGGGTCCCAGGAAGCCATAGATCATTAGATCTGTAAAGCAACTTTAAAACTTGAAAGTGAAGGTTTGTGTTGTGGTGTACGAGGTTAATATGATGAAGACGTGGACATATCTATCTTTTCTACTGAGTTGCTCATTGGTACACCGCTACCGTTCGATCTAACTTCTTAGATCTGATCATTTTGAACATACATCTAGTTTAACCATTGTCGTATACTATTTTTTTTTTTCCAAATTCAAATAGTTGTTTTAAAATCGGTACATTTTTAAATTCAGCTTAAGCCAAACAATAATACTTTGATAGCCTTCTTTTTATGAAATTACTTAATTTGAAAGTGTGGAATTTGATACAAAAAAATACTTGTACCAAAATATTTATCTTGAAATCCTATAGGAACCACAGTTTTTTTATGTATCATTAAAATCGGTACACAAATTTATCTTTATGAAATTACTAATACATAAATGCATTGTTTGGAAGAGTTTATAACAAAACTATAGCATTGAGGAACAAAACACTGAATATATTAATGAAGTTGTATGCTATTAAAAGTTTAAAGCCAAATAACTGCAGAACCGTAACACCTCTAGTCTATCATATGATCGACATGCTAATCCTCAATGTAACATGATACAAAATCACAAATCCTCAATAACTAGCTGCTGCAAACATGGCTAATAGGAGAGTTTCATAATCCTATGTGTCTAGTTAGGACCGTTTGGTACTTTCGGTTATTCGGTTTTATGACTATAGGATCCGTTCGGTTTTTTGAAGGTTTAGTTCGGTTCCAGTTCCGGTTAATACTTGATAAGAAGATCCAAAAAAATATCCCCTAAAAAAATATGGTTATTTTTGGGTACCTAATGGATATTGGTTTGGATCCGGTTATTACCCTATATCTATAGATACCGAGTTTATAATCCAATCGTTACTTTTCACTAGAAACAGAACCGAACCGGACCCCTTTTCCAGTTTGGCTCGGTTCGTTTTTCGATTTTATGCCCAGCCCTATGTCTAGTGAAGAGTGCCACCAGTTTCCCAAGCTCTGTACTGAAATCTGTTGTCTAAGTAACCAGTTACTATACAAGCCACTATGAATAAATAGATCAAGCAAATGGAACAAGAAGTAGGCAACAAGAACTGCATAAACACAAATTTACATGGATCATCAGATTACTCCACCCAACATTTAGAATCACTATATACCAACATTCTTAAAGTTCTTCTATCTAAAATGCATCTGGATCGAACTACTAAAGAATCATGAAAGCAATAGACTTTCCCATGATCACCTTTCTGGGTTTGATAAGACATGATCTGAAAGTAATGGCTACTTCTAAGGGAAACAGAAGAACAAGCCGATCTAAACTAAACAGGATTTAACCTTGAATCTAGAATTAGATTTGACAAAAGATCAACTAAGAGTTTCTACATCTGAAGATAAAGTGGCAAGCCAAGTAAGAGAAAACAAGACATGTAAAATAAAAAAAAATCTCAGTTCTAAATCCGTAGAGCTTCGTGAAGAATCTACATTCAACAAGATGAAATCCCTAATCCAGTACGAAGTTACCATTACAATTGTATTAAAGGTATGAATACTCATCTCAATTTTGGGATTCCTTGTTGAGATCTGAATCAATCCACCTCCTAAACTCGTGAGGCAACAGCTGAAGCAGCTGAAGTTGCAGAACCTCCAAGGAAGGAGAGTAATCCAGCGTTGGCAGGCTCTTGTTCGTCGAGGAATAGATCATCCGGAACCACAAACGCACCATGTAAGCAAACGAGCGCGACACCAACCATTAACGCGGAGGTTACAATGGATCCAACGCTTGTCATAAACACGACGACAATCGTACTCAGGACAAGACCAAACAAGGTCTCTCGTTCAGAAAAAGTCCGGCCAAAGATAACCAATGGCTGATCTGAGCGCCGGAAGAGGTAGAGAAACATCCATCCGCCTAGAAGACTGAGGAGGACAAGGAGGGAGAAAGGATGGGAGAAAAGGGAAGAAGCGAGCACGACCGAGATAATGGAGGCATAATTAACCTTGAAGTAGGCTAGATTCTTCCTGATCCGAGAAAAGGCATCGGAGAGAGAATCAGGTCGCGCAAAGGAACTCCGGTCTACGAACTCCGTCCATGGGCGACGCAGTGACATACCATCACGGATCGAAGACGAGAGCCGTGCGAAGAAGTTACGAACAGCAGGAGTGTTGATAGGCGGCTGAGACTGAGTAACTTGTGGATCGGAAATAGGGAGCGTAGGTGGACTGGACATGGCGGCGGCGCGTGAAGTGAGATGCGGTTGATTTGGCCGGAGAGGTTTCGATCTCAATTGCTTAGAAATCTAACGCGGACGAATCAGCATATGATCACAGAGCTCCGTGTAGCGTGTAGATATTTTAGGGCCTTGAAAACGGCCCAACACCTCAAGTCATGGGTTCGAGTCCTCTTTCTTCGTTTTAGTCAAGCCCTAATAAATCAGTGACCTCTTCTTCTACTCTATTAGTGACCTAAATTGGATTTGAGAACTTACGATTCTTCTGACGACGTCACTGATTTGCACCATGTTTGATGAGAGCAAATTCGATGTCAAGCTCAAGCTATGGGCTCTTAGACTTCCCTGTGAATTCTGTAAAAGCGCAACTCGCATCCTCAATGGGTACGATTCTCACAGTTATCGAGGTTCCTAAGTTTGTGACCTTATCTTTATGTTCTCAAATTATTGTGCTAAGGATCATTACAGCTTTACAAGTTTTTATATGCAATCTTTTTTCTCCAAAACTTCAGTTCTCAAGTTCTTAGTGAGAAACTGCAGTAAATAGTATCACATGTTCTATGAGGAACTCGTTGCATTTGTTTGAAGGAGCTTATGAGAAGTGAAATAACTTGTAGGTACTTGCTCAACATGCCACGAGTTAAGCCTATTGCTGAAGATCCTACCTGTGAAAAGAATCGGTTGATGATATTGTCGGAAAGCGTTCAAAATGTTGGTAAGGTTTATTCAAATTGATCTGTGAATGTGTTTAGGAAATGGTGGGAGTGGCGGAATTATTCGAACTAACTGAGACTTTTTTTGTTGTAGGACAGATTTGTCAGATATACCTGATGAAAAAGTAGTCGAGCTTGAGAAACTAAGTGCCTTTGAAGTAGTTCCTCATTCAGTCACTCTTAGTTATTCCTATTGGAGTGCAGGTACGATAAACAAGTTAAATGCTGTAATCGAGTTTCTGTTCTACTAATCTTGAGGCTAGTTTAATTTGGCTCTTATCTAGTTTTGGTGATATCAACCTTGTGGCATCGGCTTTTTGTCCTTGCAGATCACATTTTGAAGCAAATTCTACCAGCTGGAGTGGAGATACCTTCATCTTTTGAAACAATAGTTAAGTATGATTTTTAAGTTTGTTTCCTGATTTCGACAACCTACCTTAGAAGAACTCTAGTTGCATAAGTTAGTTTGTTACTTGTGCTTCTTTTTTATTTCTGTCTTGTCTGCAAATCTAGAGATTATCGACATGTTCTTAAGTAGTTTGCAAGCGTTGTGAAGATTTTCTCTCTCATGTGAACCAACATATGTTTACTTAATATGTGCAGGTCATATCGCCCACTTAAATCTACATGATGAGCTCCTTCCATTCAAAGATGTCATAGCAAAGGTGATCTTCGATGTAAGTAACGGTGTTCTTCTCATGACAGCATTCTTTTGATAAAATTTATCTCGTGTCATGGCAGGAAAGACATCTAATGTTCTGGTGGGTTTTTCTTAATGTTTGTAGAAAAATCATCCAAGGATCAAGACAATTGTTAACAAAGTTGGAACTATCAGTAATGAATATCGAGTGCCTAAGTTTGAAGTGTTAGCTGGAGAAAATGAGATGGAAACAGAAGTAAAGCAATATGGGGCAAGGTTTAAGCTTGACTACAGCCTGGTTTATTGGAATTCAAGATTAGAGCATGAGCACATGCGGATTTCATCTCTATTTAAACCTGGAGAAACCGTGTGTGATATGTTTGCTGGTATAGGTCCTTTTGCTATTCCAGCTGCACAAAAAGGATGCTTTGTTTATGCAAATGATTTAAATCCAGACAGTGTTCGGTACTTGAAGATCAATGCAAAGTTCAATAAGGTTGATGATATGATCTCTGTGTACAATATGGATGCTCGGAAATTTATATCACAGTTGATGGCAGTGTCTACTTGTGATGAAAATTTGCGACCCGTGGCTGATGACAAAACAAAGGAAGCAGTTGTGAATCAAGAAGGTAGTTTTTCTAATTTGAACATGCTTTATGTTGCGTTGTAGTTGACACATGTGGTTTTAGCCAGAAAAAAGATCACTTTTAATTTCTGTATTTGCTACTTAACCGTAGCTGGGACTACTGTACAAGATAACAATGATGGAATTAGCAGAGAGGAAGCATGCAAATCTAATGCAAGCGTAGATGAACCTCTTGGTGAAAACAAGAGGCTATCTGGTAATTCAGAGGGAGGTAAGAAATGATCTCAAATGGTTTCTCTATGACATTTTAAATGGTAATATTGCCATTGAGTCATTAAGAGGCTGCTGCTAATTAAATGCAGAAAATGGGGTAGGGAAAGAGTGCAAGAGTAGAGAAGGCAATGCGAATAAAAGGTTGAGACAAACGCTGCTTCCAGTAGCAAAGCCTTGGGAACATATTGATCATGTGATTATGAATCTTCCAGCTTCAGCTTTGGAGTTTCTTGGTATGTTTCTTACGATTCTAGATTTGTTCTTCAATATGTAAAGATATAGTCTTGTGTATACTTTCCCCTCATTAGATGATGCCTTATTTGGTACACTGGTCATTTGCTGTGATAAGAGAGGGCATCAGCTACACATGTTACATTAGCATGACAGTTAGAACTAGTAGGATCATTATACATAGGAGATGCATCATGTATTGAGGAGTATTAAGTTTCTGTTTGATTTTGGGGCTATAAAGAGTAGGAGATTCTCTATTGATCCTAAGGAGTAGTTAGGTTTTGTTTTCATTGATTCTTCTAGATTTTACTCTTTTGGTAATGCATCCGGGCTATGTAATTGTTTCTGCAGATTCTTTTAGTAATGTTATTCAAAGGAAGTACTGGAAGGGACCTCTTCCTTTAATTCATTGCTATTGTTTCATTCGTGCAAGCGAAACCCAAGAATTTATAACTCAGGTAAGAATCATCGATCAAATCTTCTGCTTGTGGTAGCATTTTCTGTATATGCTAGAAATCTGAAATGCAAGCTTTGTGATATTAAAGGAAGCTGAATCTGCCTTGAAGTTTCATATACCAGACCCAGTCTTTCACAAGGTTAGAGACGTTGCTCCAAACAAGGTAAGCTCCCATTCTTCTGTTTTATGTTTTTGGATATATCATCTGTCGTTTCTGAGCTGGTAACTTTTAATGTTGCAGGCTATGTATTGCCTAAGCTTTAGATTACCTGAAGCATGCTTAAGGGAAGATTAAAAGATATTTACAGGGGACAAAGAAGAATCATAACATCATTGTTTCCTTTTGTTTTGGTATGATTCAGAAATGTATGAGATGAATATGTTTTGTAGCAATCTGAATCCATTTTACAGATGATTTTGATGTTGAAAATTCAAGTACTGTTTTGTTGACTCCATGGATTGAGCTTCTTAAAGATGTCCTCTAAATATTAAATGCAAAAAAAAAAAAAAGTAAGCTTTTGATTTGGGCGCATGTTAGCAAGAGTAATGAGCGCATGTTAGCAAGAATAAGGGCGCATGTTAGCAAAAAGAAAATAGTGAGCGCATGTTAGCAAGAATAGTAACACTACCTACTGCTGACGGAATTCCCAAAGCAAAAGCCGCTCGAAAATTAAAATTGCTCAACCGTCATAACCCATTTTCATTTCTCGAGCTCGTCTTGTTCTTCCAATGGAGTCTTCTGCAGCTATTGGATCTCTCAATCGTTAGTCTCTCTCTCTCACTCTCTTTCTATAACGTCTTGTTTTTAGCGAGTAAAACGGTTAACTATCCGATTTATTTCTAAGATTTTCATGTTTTTGATAGATCTCATCTCTTTCGGCGCGTTGATTTGTATTTGGTGAAGTAAATTAGGTTTCGATTTCTTGTCTAGCGTTTCGATATTTCTTCCATTGGTGTTTCGTTAGGTTTTTCGGAGGTGGAAGACAATGAGTGTATTTTATAGTCTTAGTATCAGTTTTCTCTTCATTTTGTACAGAGACTCTAGGATCGGCTATAAATTCCCAGAAGGTTCAGTCGCTTTGTGGAAACTTGTCTGCTTCTGGTTATTCTTGTATGCAACGGTGGAGATCTAGCAGCAATAGCAACTACACGCTTGCATTACGTGTAAAGGCCTCTAAATTTTCCACAGCAACCAAAAGTGATGGTGAGTTTATCTTTCACCATTCTTGGAATGCTTTGCCTCATCACTTAGCTAACACGTTTCCATTGCCTATAAATGCGTACTTGCTAGTCTCTTTGGATCTTCAAGAAACCGGTCACTTAGTTAATTGTAATTGATTAGATGTTAATTTCTCGCTTTTTTTTCCAGCTGTCTCGGAACACCATGATGATACATTGATGTGGATATTGGGCTATAATCTCTTCTTCTTGATTTTGTTCATCTTTCATTTTGCAGATTCATCTGATGCTAGTCTGCAGGTGCCAAAGGGGAAGAATACTGTTCGACGAACAACTTTCCCTAAAGAATTGGAGGTTCTTATCTGTTTTCTTTTTGTTAGATGTTAGTTTATTTAGCTTCTATGCTGTTAGATGCTGATTTGACGATAATCCTCAAGTATGCATTTTCTAGATCATCAGTTTTGATACATAACATTACGCATTCTTCTCTTAATTTTCTATGTGATGTATGGACCTTTCTTTTGGAGAGAAACTATATTTGACAATGACATCTTGTAGGCACTTGTTCACGAAGTGTGTAATGAGACTGAAGTTGCTGTGCTGCAAATTAAGGCAAGTCTCTCTTGCATTAGCTTTAACTTCATTGTTATTTAAACCCCTTTCTTTAACGCAACTTGTGGCTGATATTGTAAATTAGGTTTCAAGGATTACAGTTTCTGACGCTCCTTTTACTTGCAGGTTGGAGATTTCGAGATGAACCTAAAACGAAAGATTGGTGAGACCGCAACTCCCATTCCCGTGGCAGATATATCTCCAACCGTAGCACCTCCTATTCCTTCTGAACCCATGAATCAATCTGGTGCTTCTGCTCCTAGCCCAACGCAAACAAAACCTTCTTCTGAAAAAGTTTCTCCATTTATGAATACATCTTATGGGAAATCATCGAAGTTAGCTGCTTTGGAAGCATCTGGATCTAACAATTATGTTCTAATCAAGTCTCCTTCGGTACAAATTCCTTCTCCCAAATGTCATTGCTTCATCTTTTCTCCGCATGCTTCTTGTTTGGCTTACTCTTTGCTTCTGTTTCTATTCTCTCTTTCAAAGGTGGGTAACTTTCAGAGGACCAGAACTGTAAAAGGAAAGATTCAACCTCCTACCTGTAAAGAGGTAAACAAACGAAACGACAACCCTTTAATCAGATCAAAGATGCAAAACCTTAGCAAAACAATGTGTTGTTTGCAGGGTGATGCAATAAAGGAAGGTCAAGTCATTGGATACCTCCATCAATTAGGAACAGAACTTCCAGTGAAGGTAACGTTTCTTTCAAACTGTATAATCTCTTCTACAATTATAAAATTGGATTCAATCTTTGGTATTTGGTGAGCAGTCAGATGTAGCTGGGGAAATCCTCAAGTTTCTTTCAGATGATGGAGGTAACAACAACATTTTTAATTACCTTTGAACAATTTCACATAACAAAAGTTTTCTTGTTCAATTTATGAAATGAAAGCTTGTGTGAAAACAGAGTGTGTAGGTTATGGGGATCCTCTTGTGGCGATCTTACCATCATTCCACGATATCAACATCCAGTAATGAAATGGTTCTTGATCCGGTGTGTGTGTACTGTGTAATCGGTTACATGGAAAGAGTTTTGAGATTCTATATGTCACGGAGATCTTATTTTACAGACACCAATATGTTTCAGCGAGAGGTAAGTGTCGTTGTTTTGTTAACAAGAGTGTTAAAAGGACATTTGTATGATCGATGATTCCTTGCAAGTCTTAAAAACAAAGATTGATCAGCTCCGTTTTTTTTGTTTTGGGTCAGGAGATCGGTTCCATTAGCTGAACTACAAATTAATAATAATTACTGTTGCTACTACTCCAACCTGTGTTTTTTTTAAACAAAAGAAAAAAAAAATAAACTAACTTGCTTCGACGATAATTATAACCATAAAAGTTGTATACGTATATAGGCCTCAGTATTCGGGTACCCGTTCGGTATCGGTTTAATACTTTCGGTTATTTGGTTCTACGGTTCCATGATTATAATCCCTTCGGTTTTTTGAAGATCTTAGTTCGGGTTCGGTTCGGATTTAGATATTTGATAAGAAGATTCAAAAAATATTCAAAAAACTTAAAAATTACTGGAAAAATTGATAAAATAGCTTAAAAACTAAAAGAATACAAAAATATTTACTCGAAAAACTAATACCCAAAAAAAAATATGATTATTTTTGGGTATCTAATGGATATAGGTTCGATTCCAGATACTACCCGATATCTATAGATCTCGAGTTTAGGATTTAATAGATACTTTACGTCGGTTCTAGTTCAATTTCAATTTTTTTTTTGTTCAAATTCGGTTCGGTTTTTTAGTTCCGGTTTTTATGACCAGCAACGTATATATATTGGAAATTGCTATTAAAATTATTGAAATGTCCGAAAAAAATGGATTTTGTGCATTAGAGAAATAAGGACGTGACAAAAAAAAAAAATGGACGTAAAAAAGATGATGTTAGAAAAAATTATAGATATATCTAAATAAGTGACGTGGCTATCTTATCTTTTCTATCAACAACCGTTTTTTTTATAAAATCAGATGGGATTCTTTTCCGGTGAAGGTTACGGCGGAGAGGCGAGGTTATGAAAGAATAACAGGAATTAACACTATGGCTGTTGCTGACGTGTACCAACGGACCATCATGAATGTCACCACGAAGGGACTATTCTTCTCCTCCGTCCATGGCTTCCATCTTCCCGTTAATCTCACTTGTAAGTCTCATTCTCCAGCTATCATCGCTCTTTCTCATTCGCACCTTCCCGCTCCAGCTTCCTTCTCTCGCCGCGCTATTCTCCTTGCCCCGCCACTTCTCTCCTTGTTTCTCCACCCTTCTCTTTCTTCAGCCTCTGAGGATAAGTCTTCCACTACCGTGACTTTACCGGCTCAGCCAACGGAATCAGTAGCTCCTCCTGCTCCTCCTACTCCTACTGCACCACCCCCGCCTCCATCCGGGAGTAAGGAACAAACTATAACCTCCCGAATCTATGATGCGACGGCGATCGGTGAGCCGATGGCTATGGGAAAAGATAAGAAGAAAGTATGGGAGAAGCTGATGAATGCGAGGATTGTGTACCTTGGCGAGGCGGAGCAGGTGCCTACCAGAGACGATAAGGAGCTTGAACTCGAAATCGTTAAGAACTTGAGGACGAGATGCCTCGATAGCGAGCGTCAATTGTCTGTTGCAATGGAAGCATTCCCTCTTGATCTACAGGGCCAGCTAAATCAGTACATGGATAAGAGGTTTGGGTCTACTTCCTTACTGGGACACAACTCTCTTTATTTTGCTTTGCTGCAGTTTTCATCACACCTTTTCGCTTTCAAAGTAAAAGAGACTTTGCATCTGTCTTTTTGTTCCAGTTCTCCTTTGTGCTAAACTATGATGTTTGCTTTTGACACCAATTGAAAATATGGTTGCACCTGTGATCCGAGTCCAGGATTGCAGCTTTAAGATTTGTGATCATAAATCTTACTTGTTGCGTTCGTTTATGGTGGCAGGATGGACGGGGATACATTGAAGTCTTATGTGACGCATTGGCCAGCTCAACGTTGGCAAGAATATGAGCCTCTCTTAAGTTACTGTCGTGATAATGCAGTTAAACTAATTGCTTGTGGCACTCCTCTTAAGGTAGGGTCTTAAAGCATATGTTCAAGCTAGAAAATGGTCTTTTTAGGATATTGTTTTTCCCTGGTAAGAGCTAACAGTATACTGATTATTGTGAAGTAGGTTTTAAGAACTGTTCAAGCAGAGGGTATAAGTGGTCTTTCAAAGTCTGAGCGTAAATTATACACTCCTCCTGCTGGTTCTGGGTTCATATCAGGATTTTCTTCGTTATCACGTAGATCTACACTAGATATGAATCTTTCAACACAGATCATTCCGTTTGGACCAAGCTCTTATTTATCGGCACAAGCTAGAGTTGTTGAAGACCATACTATGTCACAAGTTATTTTACAAGCAGTGGCAGATGGAGGTGGGACTGGTTTACTAGTAGTGGTGACAGGGGCAAGTCATGTCGAGTATGGTTCAAGAGGAACTGGGTTGCCTGCAAGGATCTCTAGGAAGATGCAAAAGAAAAACCAAGTTGTTGTATTACTTGATCCTGAGAGACAGTACTTGCGAAGAGAGGGGGAAACTCCAGTTGCTGATTTCTTGTGGTATTCTGCAGCCAGACCCTGCAGCAGAAACTGTTTTGACCGAGCAGAAATCGCCCGAGTAATGAATGCAGCTGGTAGGAGACGAGATGCCCTTCCACAGGTATATTTCGTATGGTTGCTTTTAATGGCTGTGATGACCTGCGCCCTTGTATCTGACATTCTTTATCAATTGAATTGTGAAGCAGTTCAATACTTTCTTTTCTGAATTTACTTTTGACTCGAGTTTTATTGTTCTCATTCCCTTGTATGTCATTACTTCATAGCGATGAAATCTTTCCAATGATTTCCAGGATATTCAAAAAGGATTAGACCTTGGTTTGGTGTCACCTGAGGTTCTGCAGAATTTATTTGATTTGGAGCAGTATCCCCTTATTTCTGAGCTTACTCATCGGTTTCAGGTATATATATATATCCATTCTATATTTCTTTGTGAGATTTTTGCATGAAGTATTTATGATTTGTGCTTTAAATATAATAGAGCTGGCATACAAGTTCGCCACACTTTACTTGGCCTTTACCTATCTCTCAGAGTTATTGATATCTAGAACAGTTTGACCGTGATGACACTGTAAATTTCTGATACAGGGTTTTCGAGAAAGGTTGTTGGCAGATCCAAAGTTTCTGAATAGATTAGCTATCGAAGAGGCTATATCAATAACAACCACACTTATTGCACAATATGAGAAGCGGAAAGAAAATTTCTTTGAAGAACTCGACTATGTTATAACTGACACAGTAAGAGGATCAGTCGTTGATTTTTTCACTGTTTGGCTTCCTGCACCAACTTTGTCATTTCTTTCATATGCTGATGAGACAACTGGGCCAGACAGCATAGACGCCCTTAGAGGCCTCCTAGGATCCATACCTGATAATGCTTTTCAAAAAAGTCTTGCTGGAAAAGAGTGGAATCTGAATCTTAGAATTGCTTCAGTTATTGTCGGTGGCTTGAAGCTTGCTGGTGTTGGAATTGTTTCCAGCTTCGCGGCAGTGGGAGCTTCAAATGCTTTGAATGTTGTACGCAAATTCATTAAACCAGAGTTGGTTGCTGCTCAGCAACCCAAGAGGTCTCCTCTTCTGAAAACGGCAGTTGTTTATGGAGGTTTTCTGGGTACATCTGCAAATCTCCGCTATCAGGTATGATGATTCATGCTGCTTAAAACACACCCATCTATTTTGAAACTTTTACTGTTCTTATGTGAAGAATACGTTAGTGATAGCGTAGCACTCTAGCTATCTGTACTTGATAGCTTCTAATATTCCCGTAGTTTTAAATGTTGAAAATCCAAAAAAAACCGGTAAATTTCGTTCTTTCCATGTTTATGTATGTGATTCTTTGTCTTAGTTAAGGACGGACACTAGGATTTTATATGTGGCTCTAATATCAAAGTGTCTTTAAATGCAGATTATTGCCGGATTAATAGAGCATCGCCTTTCTGATGAGCTTTCTTCTCAACCTCTACTTGTAAATATGCTTTCATTTGTTGTGAGAACTGTTAACTCATATTTTGGAACGCAGGTCAGAATTACGCCTGCACTAAGTCTTCTTATTTGTTTATGTTGAAGGGTTTCTAACTTCATTTCAACTTTTTAATGGCAGCAATGGATTGATCTTGCACGCTCTACCGGTCTGCAAACTCAGAAAATCATCCCAGCCTCAAACGAAATTCCAGAGGATTTGGACCAATCTTCTGTGGAATCCAAAACTACGGAAGAGGAAAGTATTGACAAGCTCTAGAATCAATGATACTGGTGAGACTACTCCACTAGGTATCAATTAGATATTGTTTTCCAAAAGCTTTAGATCGTTGAATCATGAATGGAATAAAAAAAAATCGCCATTGAAGTTGTATGCATATATATGTTCTTCTTGAATATAGTGTGTTTTTAATATAGTTCTCTCTTTAGTCATGCCATAAGTACCTACCGTCAATACCTCAGTTTTTTTTTTCTCTTATAGTTAAGCAAAATTTTGCCTAGTATGATGGGAAGTTGTAAGATTTCTCATATGGCATAGATGATCTTTTTGACCTAGTGTTTAGGGCCATGAATAGTTCTGGTTAAACAAATACTTCGTAAAATCGGGAACAATAAAACCTAGAGTTTTGGAAAATTTGTAGTATATGCTTTACATACGCATAGTATCTATATAAGTTGATTTCTCTATGCAGTTAAACCCTTTCCAGTGAGGTTTGCGTTGGTTACTAATACAGAGAGAAAACTTCATGAATCATGTCCATGCAATGCAGATATATGTCGAGTGTAGGTGCCAATTGAAGAAATGCTTTGAAGGCCTCTGTGTAACTGGACATCGATTTCTAACATACATCCCTGAATGTGGTAGCTAATGTGATTATATCTCCAAACTCCAATGGTACCTGAATTGCTAGTTACATATACTTGGTGGTATCAAATCCAGATGAATATGAGTTTCTCAACGTCTTTGTGGTGCCAGGTACATATTTTCAATGCCCATTATCTACATCATGATACTATTTCATAGAATTCTTTAATATGGTGTCTGCACTTTGCATCGAGTTAGGGCTGAATATCTATCAAAAAATCTATGTGGTTGCATTGTTCCCTTGGTTTATTTATTAATTTCAGCTTATATCTTTGGCGCTTAATTGCAAAAACAAAATTATTTAGGTGTGAAGATTGTGGAAGAAGGAACTCTGTAGACTGTAGGTGTAGAAGATGTTGATCGTCTACTTTACAACAGCAGCAGTAAGATATCTGTGTTCGTTGTTCGGGAACTAAACTTAAGTTTGTTGATCGTCTACTTTACAACAGCAGCAATATAAGATATCTGTGTTCGTTGTTCAAGAGTTGATCTTAAGTTTGTGACGTGCATGTGGTGCAAACGCGAGGTACAGCATCCAATACGTGGCTTTAGCCCACCCTGACTAAGAAATTAATATTAAAATTTATGTATAGGTCACCACATTTTGTGGATCCAATTACCAAATAATGGTGTTTATATAAAGGTCGGTGTCTTAACTACGATCCTTAGGTTCATAGCAAAAAAAAGGGTACAATTTGTTGTTATAATTTAATTTTTATTAGCTTTACATGGTAGATGTGATAATATGGTCATAATTGATCCACCATTTATATATTTGTTAAGTATATATTGTTTTTTATTTCGAAATTAAATCGTTTTTCTTAAGTGTGATCACACTAATTCTCCCATTCCCTTTATTTCTTCCATCTTTATGATATAGTGTATTAATTACGTGTTTTATGTTTTAACATGATTTTTATGTTGACACGGTTTAAACATGATATTTATGTCATCAAATATGTTAAAAGAAAATATATGTATATCATATATATACTTCTTACGTTGCAAACTAAAACAATTGCACGTTATTATTTTTTTAATAAAATTACACTTATATCATTATCTGATTATATTTAAGAAAATATTTAAATATTCTTTTTATGATTATAATTATTGTAAAATAAATGTTGCAGAGAAATTGAAAGATCTAATTATGCGAAACAAATAAAAAACTTAAAATTTTCATATAACTCATGGGAAGAGTATGATATAAACGGATTTTAATTATATAAAAATTAAATATAACTTTACGGTTAAATGTTGTATTTAGTTTACGTTCAACTAAAACCAACCTAAGTTAAAAAAAGTTCAACTAATACCAACCACTTGTGACAAAAAAAAACCTTGTTTGGAAATTGTTTGTAAACCCGACCCAAAAAATATCAAATAAAATAGTATTTTAAAAATCTAATCGAATTGGGAAAAAAACAAAAAAAATCTAATCGAATTTAATTAGCAATTACGTCAAGCCACGCCCACCACTGGCCCCATACTTTAGAGGAAAAAAATGACGGTTATTTTATTTTTTAAGTTACTTATTACCCAATAAATGACTGCCACGTGTACACCTTCGCTTGTTCTTAAAACAACCTGTCGTGCTCATATATAAGTTTCAACGATTCATCAACGACTCTCATTTCTTCACAAATCTCAGATCGAAAATGGGTAACGCGCTTAGGTTACTCTACAGCAAATGTTGCAGCCCCGCCACCGACGGCGCTCCTCACGGCGTCTCTTCCACCGCCAGTGTTTCAGCTCTTTCACGTGACCTCTTCAACTTCGAAGCTAATGCTCAGGTCTCTCTCCACCTCTATTTCCCCTTTTCTTCATTTTACTCTCTTCGTCAAATCCGATTTTATAAACCTAAATCCTAATCGAATTTCGGAACCAGATTACGAATTCTACTCTGTTTAATTTTACTCCAACCTTGATCATAATTCATGATTCTGTAATTTCGGAACCTGATTACGAATTCTAGTTTGTTTAATTTTACTCATAATTCATGATTCTGTAATTTCTGAACCAGATTACGAATTCTAGTTTGTTTAATTTTACTCCAAATTTGAACATAAATCACGATTCTGTAATTTTGGAACCAGATTACGAATTCTAGTTTGTTTAATTTTACTCCAACTTTGATCATGATTCTGTAATTTCGGAACCAGATTACGAATTCTACTTTGATCATAAATCATGATTCTGTAATTTTAGGTTCCTGAAGAGCTTGGGGGTTACGTTGTTTCCTCTAAAAAAGCTCAAGCAAATTGGTACCGAAAAATACTGGATGCATGGAAGCACGCAAAACCCCCGCCACAAACTGCTGAAGACGCCGCTAAACTTGTTATCGCGTCTCTAAAGAATCATCAAAAAGCTGATGTTGAGGTATTCATGTTCAGATTTCAGAAGAAACATTAATTTAACGAGTTTCTGCAAATTTTTGATATAATTGATATGTTTATTTCAGGGATTTTTGTCTTTCTATGGACTTCCTTTACCTCACAAGCTCGTTGAGATCTCTTCTGAAGCTCCATTAACAAAACCTGTTGGTGTTCTTTATGAAATCGAAACGCTTCCGGTTAGAATTTGAATCTCCATTAGTGTTTTTAAGGATTAATTAATTGTTTCTGATGAAGAAATGTGTAATTGAAAATAAGGTGGATCCAAAATCTGTACCAGATGGGGATACAATTACGGTGTATGTTAGTATTAAACACCCAGTGGTTTCGTCTTCTGTTCCTAAAGACGTGAATCTTGCAGCGACTAAAAGGGCGAAAGCGCGTGAGAAGAGAAATTATACAGAAGCTGATGAACTTCACAAGAAGATCATAGCTGCTGGTTACAGGTTAATGTTTCCTTTGTTGGGATAATCTAATTTAATAAGTTTAGTTTTATTAAAATAAAATAAAAAATAAATAAACTAAGTGATTTAAGTTAAAATAAAATTATGGGCTAATGAAGTAGTGGAGTAATGAGCTAATCGAGTAGTGGAATAGTAGAGAATTAATTTGAGAGTAATAAATTGAGATTAAAGTTATGGATTTTTTGTTTTAGTATAAAAAAATCATTTGTATTTGAAAATAAAATGTACTAAAACTTGAAATCTCATTTGATAATAAAAAATTTTTAAGAATTTTTCTTTGGTGTTTATCTTAACTTAGAGAAAAAATTCTTCTAGATCTAACATTCTTTGTCTTGTTTCATCAAGCAACTTAGGCTCTGTTTGTTTGCTTGGCAATGTTGTTCGTTTAGTTGTGGTTGGTGACCACCGATGAGCCGACAACATGTTTTCGTGACGAGTTTCGGCTTTGAGTGATTTAAAATTCAAATCGTTGAAACTTAACGTTTAATTTCCAATCATCGAGACATATAGGCAAAATTTGTCGTTGAACCAACAAGTAAACGAATATGTTTAGTTACAAGTTTCAGCAACAAATCTAACCAACAAGGATAAAACAAATATAAATTTTCCTGTAGCTCGTTACTGTTACTCGTCGCTGTCTCCAGAACTAGCAAACGAAAAATTCCTTAAGCTATAAACATCTTGGTTCTGAGTTCTGACCTTTTTCGTTTTATCTTTTAGGATGGTACCATTACAGAATGAGGAAGTTCTTGCTAAAAAGTTCAGAATTAGACTAAGGTAATTAAATCACTCTTTTCTTGAACAGAATCTTTAACTTAAAGATAAAATCTTCATTTATTATCTCTTAATTAACAAGTTGTTAATGAAAAGGACACAGGGGAATAGATGCACCAGAGAGTAAAATGCCATTTGGAAAAGAATCACATGATGAACTGCTTAAAATGGTTGAATGGAAAAGCTTGAAAGTGTTAGTTTATGGAGATGATCGATACGGAAGAAGTGTAGGAGATATATACTGTAATGGTAAATTTGTACAAGAACTAATGCTTAAGAAAGGTCTTGCTTGGCATTATTCAGCCTACGATAAACGCCCTGAGCTCGCAAAGGTAAAAGATTTGTAAAACTTGCACATCTTATCTACCCTAAACCTTAAACCCTAAACCCTAAACCCTAAACCCTAAATCCTAAACCTTAAACCCTAAACTCTAAACCCTAAACTCTGAACTCTACTTCCTTTTAGTATCTTGGAACTGTGTTTTTTCTGATCTAAAATGTTCTTTGGTTTGAGATCAGTGGGAGCAGGAGGCTAGACAAAAGCGTATTGGCTTGTGGTCAGCTTCAAATCCAGAGAAGCCATGGGAATGGAGAAAGCAAAGACGTGGAGGCAACTGAATAATACCTTCGGAGATGTTAAAACGGTCCAATTTTTTTTTATTAATTATATGATTGTTCTTAGCTTCTACATCATTGTGATCAGAAGCTGGGACTGTAAAAACTCTGTAAATGTTATGTATTGAAAAGTGATAATGGCAAATAAAACCCTATAATTTGAGGGTTTATCCGAAAAAAAAATTATAGAAAAAACGTGTCAATTTTTTTTGGGGGCTTATTTGAGGGTTTCTCTGATTTTTTTTTAATTTCAGAGTTTGACGTTTAGCCGAAAATCCCTCTATTTTCTTTTGGTCATTCCTGAAACTCTCTTTAATTTAAGAGAATTAAACTATTAAAATCGATACAAATATTATAAATTGCATAGAATATTTGAATAAACCACATGAAATATGAAATCAATAACTATCTAAGAAAGAGCATCGAAGAAAATCATCTCAAAAACAATTGTTATAGCTGAGAGATTGATGAACAAGAATAGAGATCGACTTTTTACCAACAAAATAAATATGAGATTTTTTGAGTTATGTTTTTTTTTTTGAATATTTTTTTGTTAAACACTACACTGTGAGATTTAAGTGGGTCAGATTGCCTTTAAAAAAAGAGTTTTTTTTTTTGCCACCTTTTTTTTAATGGTATACGTTCGGATAAACGCCTAAATTATTGGATTTTATTTGCCGTTATCCATATTGAAAAAGTATTTAACAATGGGAGAGAATCTATCTAAGGACCAGGAAACAGCAGTTAAATACTTGTCTAATATCTTTTTAATAATTATATATCTAAATATAACTAAATCGTTTATTTTTGGGTTTAACAATCTGAGGTTGAAAATTGAAATAACAAAATAAAAAAAAATTGCAAATTTGATTAAAAATTAATATATCAAACAAAAAAAAATGTGAAACCTTTTTCAGTATTCTTTGATCATTAGGAGGGAGATTATCAAGGGGTAGAGCCTTTTCATAATCTTGGAATCTTCTTCCAGATTCCTTCAAATCTTTGTTAGAATCTTTGAAAAGATGCCTAAGAACAAAGGAGTAGAATGGCAAGTAGGAGATCCTGCAATAAGCGTTATAAGTGATCAATTCTGTAATCCATATCCAATGGAGCTTTTGGTTAAAAGAAAAGTTCAAAATTTTTCTAAAGATCATTATGAAGTTTTTGATCCAAGTGGGAATCTTCTTCTGCAAATTGATGGTCAAGCTTGGGGATTTAATCGTAAAAGGGTTATGCGTGATCCAGCTGGCTTCACCATCCTTACCATGCGCCAGAAGGTACACGAT
>KE152109.1:50032-65378 GCA_000411095.1 Aethionema arabicum | reverse complement strand
AGGGAATATGGTAAAACAAACCACAAACTTTGTTGATTTGGTGAAAAAAACCCTCAGCTTTAAAAATGGTTTTTTAAACCACGAACTTTGAAAACCGGGTTTTTTAGACCATGAACTTTGAAAATTGGGTTTTTAAGCCCTACAAAATTTTTTTAATTAAAATTAAACTTTGAATATCAAATTAAACCATAGTTTTAAACTTTAACAAACAAAATATATTTCAAATTTGGATTAATTAAACAATAATTTCAAGTTTAAATTTATGATTTTAGTTAAAAAAATTGATTATTAGGATTCATGGTTTAAAACACTCAATTATCAAAGTTCATGGTTTAAAAATCTATTTTGAAAGTTGATGGTTTTTTCCACCAAATCAGCAAAGTTTGTGGTTTATTTTACCATTTTCCCTAAATATAAAAAACTATTAGACAAAAGTTTATAATTTATACTTTGAAACATTTTGATTAATTAGAAAAATGAAAGACTATAATTCATATTTTAATATAAATAATTAATAAAAAAAATAATAATGGACTATAATTCATAATTATATGAAAAAATATGACTATAACTGTTTTTATATTTTATCTATCCATTCAAATTATTCTATGAAAATAATTGAAAAAGATTTATATTTATATTCGATTGTATAGATATTAACATATCATACAGTTCATATATTCGCAAACTATATGAATGAAGTAATTAAAATAGTACAGCTATACTTTTACAATTGATTAATTTTTTGGGCATAGCACGAGATATAATATATTATATTATATGGTGTGTTGAATAAATGAAAAGCAAAATTTAAAATAAAGACGAAGACAATTTCAAGTTTGGGCCTTAAAATGTTATTAACCCCATTAACTAAATTGGATATTTATTAACAAATCCACTAAGAACACATCAAAACCCTATTTCCTTCACTTCTGATCCATTCCAAAGATTCGAGTCAACAATCAAAAAAAAAAACATAAAAGTCAACGTCACTTGATATAATTCATTCACCTAAACTGCAAAAATAGCACAATAAGCTGCAACACCAGCAAACGCAACAGCAGTCACTGTACACACAAATTTGAAGTCAAATCCGGTTCTAAATCTCACAAAAATCACGAGGTCAAAATGGAAATTTAAAATAAATAAATATTTCAATTAACTTAATCTGTAAATTTTTATTTTTCTCCTATAATAAATCCATAATTTTTCAACTATAATCATTTAAAGAATGAAAATTAATGAGTAGTATTAAAATTAATTAATCATTGATATAAATATATAGTAATAAAAGTAAAAATTAAGAATGATTAGAAAAACATATTTACCCAATCATTTAAGTTTTTCCCAAACATATATATGTATGATATATTATGAAAATAAAATATATAAATACGAAGCCAATCGTATAGAACAAGTTTTTTCTTAAAAAAAAAATTAATTAGCAAATATTTTGTGTTTGAAATGCATGCACAAAATTAAAGATATATGTAGGTTTAGTCTAAAGCGTTTAGAAGATGTGTATATAATATAGTGTCGGAGATCTTTTTTTCTCTAACAACTTCTTCACCAACAAATTAAATATATATAAATTATAATATAGTGTCGGAGATCTTTTTTCTCTAACAACTTTTTCACCAACAAATTAAATATATATAAATTATAGGGAGAATTTTTTAGATGACCCAAAAATCAATTTTATTTCTTAGACTAACCCATGTTTTTTAGGTTTTTGGGATATAACCTTTGGCTAAATTAAAAACCAAAAAGTTCTAGGTATTTACATGTTTGCCATTAATGAATTATTAAATTTAAAATATAATTAAATTCAAAAATACATTTATGGTTTTCTTCTTCCTCAAATCTTTTTTCTCCATTAACAACATAAACCAAGTTCATTCTTCATCTTCAACTATTTTTCTCCATAAACTATTTTCTCCATTGAGGTCATCTGCACGAGTTCACTGAGGTAAGTTATCTGCTTTTTCGTTTTTCGTTTGGGTCGTATTTTAGAATTTAGATACTTGGGGTTAGGGTTCATGGGTTTAATAGGTTTTTCGTTTTCTGCAATTCCTAAAACACGTTCATGGGTTTTCCGTTCGTTTAATCAAGATTTAAGTTCGTTTTCCGTTTTTCTGCTCTTCCTAACACACGTTCATGGGTTTTCCGTTCGTTTAAACATGATTTAAGTTCGTTTTTCGTTTTCGTTCGTAATATGAGTTTAGATTTGTTCTGCATAAACCGATAACTCGTACCTAGACTAAAAAATTAAAGTAGACCAAAATTTATCAATCTAGACATATTAATTGGCCCCTAAACTAAAAAACCAAAGTAGACCAAAATTCATCAACCTAGACTTATAATTGGCACCTAGACACAAGATAGACCTACCTAGACCAACGTAGACCATCTTTTTTTTTTAAAAATTTGCAGCGTGTGACTTGAGTTGCATTTCTATTTGCAGATGGTCAATGTATATGTCTGCTTTGGTGAGTGGATGGTTCACGAGAGATGGGAATTTGTTGTTGACGCTAATAGAGGTGAGAGAATGGTAAAATTTGAAGACAATGTGAGAGTCACCGAGTTTGTGGAGTTGGTATGTGAGAGTCATCGAGTTTGAACATTATTAAAAGTAAAGTAGCTCGTCTATGTGTATTTAAGCAGAAAAATGTTGGTCAGTCAACTAGACTTAGAAAGAAGAAGAAGCTATGAATCTTGGCTATTATTTTTATGACATATTATTGAAATTATTTCTTCCGTATATATATACTAAAGAAGCTATGAATTCACATATCAAATTTAAAAAACAAGAAAATGAAAAAACACATTTCAATATCACTTTCTTTTAACTAAATAATTGAAATAATAACTATTGTTTTCAAAAAATTAGATTTTTAAAGAAAAATAAAACCAACCGTTAAAATAGTACTATTTTCATTAATCTTTGTATTAAACAAAAAAATATCAATTTCTTAATAGAAAAAAATGTAAGATTTATTCAAAACATTTCAATTTCACCTTATATTACAAGTACTGAGGAAATTCTCTTCTCTATTCTACACAAAATTGAACTTTACTATCATAAATTCCGTACCAAAAACATAAAAAACAAAGACTTTACACGAGAAACAAAAAATGTTCTAACTTCTTGGTATGCACTGCACACACCATATATCTCCTTCTATATATACACTTTTTTTTGTTATTATAAAAATCACCAATCTATACAAACATCAAACGCTAGTTCATATACACCGAGGAAACATGTTTTAAAATCAAACATCAATATTCATTCAAGTTAGACAAACCTAGACTAAATATTTTAGTCTACTTAGGCAAACCTAGACTAAATATTTTAGTCTACTTAGACAAACTTAGACTAAATATTTTGAAACCCTAAAACGGACGAAAAAGAGAGATTTTGAACTGTTGCGTGAGATAGAGAGATTCGCGCGAGAGAAGAAGAGAGATTCGTGCGAGAAAAGAAGATAGATTCGCGAGAGAATAAGAGACATTGGCGAGAGAGAAGAAGATAGATTCGCGAGAGAGAAGAAGAGAGATTCGTGAGAGAAGAATAAAGATTCGAGAGAGAAGAAGAAAGATTCGAAAGAGAAGAAGAGAGTTTCGAAAGAGAAAAAGAGAGATTCGAGAGAGAAGAATAGAGATTCGAGAGAGAAGAAGAGAGATCGCGTCGCGAGAGAGAAAAAAATATCTGGTTTTTTTTGTCTTTTTCTTCAAGGATAAAACCGTCATTGATTATATTTTTATTTATTTATTTATTTTAAATATAGGGATATTTTGGGCAAGTTACATTATTTTGGACTGAATTAGAATATTAAATAAAAGTGGGTCATGGCCTAAAATAAAATTGGTTTTTGGATCATGAGGCACAATTTCTTTTAAATTATAATGTAGTGTCGGAGATCTTATCTTTTATTACAATGTCGTTGAAATTGTGCAGTTAGAGCATCCTCAATATAGACATCTCAAAAAAAATCTTATTTGTTGAAAAGGGGAGAATGAAATATAGAGAGAGAGAAGAAGAAGAGAGAGAAACGAAGAAAAAGAAACAAATTATGTTCTTAATTGTTTTCAAAAGATCTTATATACAACACTTTTGCAAATTTTAAAAACCAAAACTGTTTTTATTAACAAAAAAACCCTGTTTTTAGATCTTAAAAAATCTACATTAAAGATACTCTTAGTTTGTTGTCCAAAACTTTATTACGGAACAACACATACTCAACTACTTAAACCTAAAGTCAAAACTATACCATCAAATTTATTATAACTATAACCGCCACAGATTTTCATATCTTTATTTTAATTATTGTATTTCTTAATAATAACAAAAATGATAAAATAAATATTTTTTTTAATCCTAAAACAAATACTTCACATGTAACATGTTTTTTTTTTACATTTTATATTTTTCATAATAAATTTGATAAAAAAAAAATTACTTATTTTATACTATCAGCTAGTTTAACTAAATTTATTCTATAAATTTTATTTTACTGAATTTATTTTAAAGGATATAAAATATCAAATACATATTTTGGATTGTTTTTGTTTTCTTTTGTTATTATCCCTAATATTGAATATAATAAATATATAAATAGAGTTATTTATTTCTATAACTCCATCTTTCACTGGAGATATCAATGAATCATGAGTTCTGGGTTTTGATTTCTTTTATTAAAAAACAAAATTTGGAAAAAGTCCAGTTTACGAAGACGAAGAAAAAGAAAATTAAGTATGGGAGATTGCATTTAATTAATGATGGTTGAATTTGGTGTCACAAATGAATGTGGATTGTGATATGTTACAAAAACAACGAGATCTAACTTTGTGTGACATACACTATAAATTAAAATGGATGCTTAAGATTCATATTTCTTTGATCACCACTTATAACATATATCTGCAATTCAAATTTTATCTATCTCACTTTTGATCACCACTTATATAATTTTATCTATCTTTCTTTTGATCACCACTTAGATAATTTTATCTATATTAATGGAAGTGAATCACGGCGATTGGCTAGAGAAGTCGAAAAGGAATCTAATGATTATCGCTACCGTCATAGTAGGCATAAGTTTCCAACTTGTGACTAATATTCGTGGTGGCACTTGGGAAGAAGACACATGTCCTCAAACCAATACTTTTGTCATGAATTGTCCAGAGACTACGGGGACTTCAAAGCTTCAGTATAACGAGACCAAACGTACTATGTATATAGCTTTAATGGTCACTAGTGTGATATCGTTTTCGGCATCGATGAATGTCATTCTTCTCGTCATAAGCGGACTACGTTTCAGGTGATTTGAGAATCTTTCTTTTATAATTTACAATTTTTACCATGGGTTTTCATTTTTTTATATTAAACATTAAACATAAAATTGTGAATACAACATTTTTTTATTGAGTTTTTTACTGGCTACATATAGATTTTTTTGAGAATTTGTGCTCTATACACACCAACTAACCACATTTGCACAAATACATATGAACATTTTTTTAGACAATATTACCCCTTGATCATCTCTTTTCTTTTTTCTCTTTCTTCTTTTTTATTCTTTTTTCTTTTTTTTTATATTTCTTTTTCACTCTTTCATTTTCTTTCATTCTCTTTCTTTTTCTTCTCTTTCGTTTTTTCATGTTCATTTTTTCTGTCATTCTGTTAATGTTAATATTTCAATAAATTGTTATAAGTTTTCAAGATATTAAAGGTTAATTATTTAACGGTTAACAAGATGTTATAAGATATCATAAAGTGTTTTTTGACATATTAAATGAAACAATATAACTTTTAACACGAGGTTATAAGTATCATAAAGTGTTTTAAGATATATTAAACATTAAAATCTTTAACAAGTTGTTATAAAGTATCATAAGATATTTTCAGACATCTTAAACGTTAATAATTTAACCACAAACAAAATGTTATAAGGTATCATAAGGTGTCTTTAGACATATTAACCGTGAACAATTAACCTTTAACAAACTGTTATAAGGTATAATAAAGTGTTTATTGTTTGAACAAAAGTTACTATATACGAGTCAGTTTTCAATTCTGTAACCAATGGGTGTTCCATTAAATAATGTTAAGTTAAAATAGCGAATATTTAGTTGGTTACATTTTTTTTTACATTTATTTATTTTTATTTTTGAAAATATTACATATATAATAAGTTTAATTGTTTTTTCTACTCATGAATCTAATAAAATGACGTTAAAAAAAATCTAATAAAATGAAAACCATGTATTCTTGATGAAATATTAAAAATAACTTCTCTAAAGAAAAAAAAATTATTTCTCATGTATTTCAAATTCATAATAATTTCAAACTTTAAATATTAAATAGGTAAAAACTAAATTATTTTATTAACTCAAAAAAAATCCATAAAATGTTTACTCTAAATTCTTATATATTAAAAATTATCTAAGTATTTGAATGATTACATGTCCTTTTAATGTATTTTGATTCTATAATCACAATATATTAACCATTACAAATATTTATACGATAATATATTTATTCCACAAAGTTATTAATTATAATACATAAATTATTTTTAATTTTACAAATAATTTGCCCTCGCAAATTAGGGCCTCAAACCTAGTTTTAATGTTAAAGATGTTTATGCAAATTCGTAAATAGTAAATATTAATTTTACAAAACTAAATAAAAATGGCATATTTTACGCGAATAATTTTTTTAATGCACAAAATATATGATAACTGAGAAAAACACATTTGTTAATAAATTTGTAGAAATCGAATTATAATGAGGGTACTCATGATGCTAATGGTGATAGCTGTTTTATGCATTTTACATAGTCGTGATGTTGGTCAACTCGGATGATGAAGTTCTTTATGTAATTTTGGGATTTGGGCTTTTGTCTCACGCTCATATGTTGTAGGCGATCACGACCGTCCACATCCCAACACTTCCCCGTAATTCTGACAACCCAGCCACTTCCGGATGATTCTGAAGCTTACAACTGAGAAAATTGTTGACCGGAGAGAAATCAAAGTCCAACCAGATATTTAATTTGAACCGCTGTATAATTATTTGTTGGAGATAAAGAGCTAATCAAGAATGAATTCAAGAGAGGAACAGAAAGAAGAAATTGGAGTTACAGAGACGAAGAACAAGTCTTCTGGACTTGAGAGAATTAATCCACCACAGCTCCCGAATGAGCTCGTCGATGGTGGTTTCAATCAGCCTTATCTCTGTCTTCCTAAGGGCATCTCCAACCCTACCCCATTTTCATTTCCAAATACCATTTTGGAGTAAAAATCACTCCAATCCAACCCCATTTTCATCTCCATTTTGGAGTATTGCCATTTTTTTCTCCAAATTTGGGGTATTGCCAAATTTATCTCCAAAATGGAGATGAACTTTTTTATTTATAATTGAGTCCTTCAAGTTTTAGTTATTTTACTTTATCATTTATAATTAATTATTTTAATAATTATTTGTATTCTAAACTACAAATTACCATATTTAATAGAACATTTTATTCATTAAGCCAATAATAAATATAAAAAATACATTAAAATATTAAAATTAAAATAACATAAAATAAACTTATTAAAACAACAACTCTTAATTATTTAATTTAATAATCGGGTAAATTTTTTCCATATCAAATATTATTGAAATATTGTCCAAATGAAGTAGAGTCCGAGAGATCTTGTTGATCTTGTTGATATTGTTGTTGTTCGATCCTTTTTCGCAAAATTCGTGCTTGCTCATTTTGAACATATACACGAAGATTTGGATCTTGTATGGAGTTCACATCTTGAAACAAAAATTTGTTTTCTTCCTTAAATTCTTTCAAAGCGTAGTTCTTACTTTGAATCTCCAATTGATGTTGTCTTTGCTCACTTGTCTTCTTTAATTGCTCCATAAATTGTTTATTCCCTTCTTCCCAAATGTTCATAACATTTGAAGTTTCATCATCAATTTTTCTTTTCATTTTAGATTTTTTAACCCCACTTGGTCTTTGAGAAGGAGATCCTCGAATAATCTCATCATCATCTACATTTGGAGAAAATGAAAACAAATTTGCAGATTCTTGTGTAGCATATTCATGGTACGATACCTCTTTAGTAGATGTAACTCTATCATTAAACTTTTCAAAGTTTTTTATTATGTTCCAAACATGATCAAATTTAAAACTTTTTTTAAAATCTCGATCTTCTGCAAGCATTATTTTTGCTTGATTGAACTGCATATCTTAATAAAAATAATTATTATTTTAACAAATAAAAAGATATAAAAATTAAAAAAAATATATATATTAAAACTTACAATATCATCATTTGAAGCACCACTTGGACGTCTATTCTCACATTGTTTGATACAAGCATGAAGTTTCTATGTTGCTTTCACAATAGTTTGAATTCTAGATTGCAAAGATTTGCTTGTTCGCTCACTCGAGTTTGTACTTTTTCCATTGTTATAAGCTTCTTTCACACGACCCCAAAATTGAGTAGATGACTGATAAATACCTTTGATTGGATATATCCAAAATGGTCCACTATAGTACAAACTATCCACGAGCTAATTGGTGCAAAGAAAAAATATTTTGCAGCACGACAAGAAGCATGTAGAAAAGATGTTGAGCGTGCGTTCGGAGTTCTCCAATCGCGTTTTGCTATTGTGAAAGGACCGGTTCGTTTTTGGAAAAAAGATGTGTTACATAACATAATGACTACATGTATAATTTTACATAACATGATAATCGAGGATGAACGTGATCTCAATGCACCAATTGAAGTCGAAAGAGAAGGTCCACCTCCTGAAGTTGAAATAGCCAAAAATGATAATNCATCTTGAAACAAAAATTTGTTTTCTTCCTTAAATTCTTTCAAAGCGTAGTTCTTACTTTGAATCTCCAATTGATGTTGTCTTTGCTCACTTGTCTTCTTTAATTGCTCCATAAATTGTTTATTCCCTTCTTCCCAAATGTTCATAACATTTGAAGTTTCATCATCAATTTTTCTTTTCATTTTAGATTTTTTAACCCCACTTGGTCTTTGAGAAGGAGATCCTCGAATAATCTCATCATCATCTACATTTGGAGAAAATGAAAACAAATTTGCAGATTCTTGTGTAGCATATTCATGGTACGATACCTCTTTAGTAGATGTAACTCTATCATTAAACTTTTCAAAGTTTTTTATTATGTTCCAAACATGATCAAATTTAAAACTTTTTTTAAAATCTCGATCTTCTGCAAGCATTATTTTTGCTTGATTGAACTGCATATCTTAATAAAAATAATTATTATTTTAACAAATAAAAAGATATAAAAATTAAAAAAAATATATATATTAAAACTTACAATATCATCATTTGAAGCACCACTTGGACGTCTATTCTCACATTGTTTGATACAAGCATGAAGTTTCTATGTTGCTTTCACAATAGTTTGAATTCTAGATTGCAAAGATTTGCTTGTTCGCTCACTCGAGTTTGTACTTTTTCCATTGTTATAAGCTTCTTTCACACGACCCCAAAATTGAGTAGATGACTGATAAATACCTTTGATTGGATATATCCAAAATGGTCCACTATAGTACAAACTATCCACGAGCTAATTGGTGCAAAGAAAAAATATTTTGCAGCACGACAAGAAGCATGTAGAAAAGATGTTGAGCGTGCGTTCGGAGTTCTCCAATCGCGTTTTGCTATTGTGAAAGGACCGGTTCGTTTTTGGAAAAAAGATGTGTTACATAACATAATGACTACATGTATAATTTTACATAACATGATAATCGAGGATGAACGTGATCTCAATGCACCAATTGAAGTCGAAAGAGAAGGTCCACCTCCTGAAGTTGAAATAGCCAAAAATGATAATATTCGGTTCCGTAATTTTCTTGCTCGGTTTAGAAAGATCAAAGATAAAGATATTCATTTTTCTCTTCGAAATGATTTAGTTGAACATTTATGGGAAAAATATTCAAATGGTTATAATTCAATTATGTAATATGTTTTTTTATATATATCTATAATTATGTTTAAAACTATGTCATAATTTATGAAAGTTATTAAAAATAAAATTTGTGGGTTAATTTGTAATTTTAATAAATAAAGAGCTACTGTAACAATTAAAAAAATATATATTTTGAAGAATATTTTATAGAATATTCTTTTTAGGGTAGAAAATGGAGTAATACATTGGAGTAAAACTGAACTCCATTTTGGAGATATCCCATTTTGGAGTGAAAAATGGGGTAATACATTGGAGATGCCCTAAGCGTTCAAATCGGAGAATAGGAAGTGAAGAACTTCAAAAGGTTTTAAAGAAGAATCAGAGGACTTTAGAGAAGAAGATGATGAAGACGAGTCTTCAAGACCCAAGGAAGATGATCTTGAAGACTTTCAAGATCAAGAAAGGGTTTCAAGTTGATCAAAAATCCCTCATCTCCTTCTGCTCTGTTTTCTTCTTTCTAGAACAGAGTCGTTAGCAGTTAAGTGGCTAACCGAGTCTGTTAACACAAACCGGTTATTAAACCATGATTTAAGTTGTAAACCGGATTTATGTATTTAACCAAGGTTTAAATTGATTTTGTATTTTGTAAACCAGCGATTAAACCAGAAATACAAAACCACAAATTCAATCTTCAAAACCAAAGATCAAAACATAATCCAACAATCCTCCTCATGTTTTAATAGTTTGGTTTGTGAATTCTGATTTCTTTTACAAGAGTTGAATCAGTTTTTGAAGTCCTTCTCGTCATGAATTTATCATAGTTCGTTTGTTTAAACAATATACATTGGTTCAGTTTAAGAAAAACACCAAGTACATATGTTGTTTGTTCTCATTACAGCTAACTCAATAGTTGTGTATCTCCATACATTGAACTCGTTTGTGGAGTTTCATCAATGCACATACACAGTTTTTCCACTTAGTTCTCATGTTGTTTTTCCTTCAGTTTTGACCGTTTTGAACCTTCAGACTCATTGTATGAGGCTTAGGTAAGGATCTTTGGAAAAACAACAAACTAAGTCACTGAAGTCCCATTTCTAAAGCTGTGTCCAAGACCAATCATCTACACAGTCCTTTAGTTAATGGATCAGCTATGTTTTTGGCAGATCTGACATATTCCAAAGATAATACACCAGCCTCTATTAGGCCTCTTATCACTTTATGTCTCATCCTAATGTGTCTTTTCTTTCCATTATAAAGTGAATACATTGATACTGCAATAGCTGCTTGAGAATCACACCTTAATGCAACGGAAGAGCATCTTTTACTGATTATTGGCAGGTCTGCAAGTAGCCCTCTTAGCCATTCTGCCTTCTGATCAGCCAATTCAAGAGCAATGAGTTCAGATTCCATTGTAGAGCGAGCAATGCACGTCTGTTTACTAGACTTCCATGCTACAGCGCCTCCTCCCAAGGTAAATACATAGCCACTTGTAGAGTGTATTTCATCATTGTCTGTGATCCAATTGGCGTCACAAAAACCTTCTAGGACACTTGCAGATCCATTGTAGTTTAGGCGCCAATCCATCGTTCCCTTGAGGTATCTCATTAGTATGTTCATGGCTAACCAGTGGTCCTTGTTTGGACTTTGAGTGTATCTACTCAGTCTACTAACTGCATAAGCTATGTCAGGTCTGGTACAGTTCATAAGATACATGAGACTTCCTAAGATTCTAGCATAATCAGCTTGTTTCACACTTTCTCCTCTGTTTTTACATAGATGCAAAGAGGAATCATAAGGAGTTTTAGCAATTGGCATGTCCCAATAGCCAAACTTCTTGAGGATTTTCTCTATGTAATGAGACTGAGAAAGTGAGTAACAACCATCTTTTTGCTCAATCTTTATGCCTAGTATAACATCAATCTGTTCCAAATCTTTCATGTCAAACTTAGAGCATAGAAATGATTTTGTTTCAGTTACTATGCTAAGAGAAGACCCTATGACCATCATGTCATCTACGTACAGGTATATAATCACGAAATCAGATTCAATTCCTTTGCTAAACAGGCAAGTATCTCCATTGTTAGTACTAAAACCGTTTTCTATCAACGTGGTACTAAACTTTTCAAACCATTGCTTAGGAGCTTGCTTAAGACCATATAAAGACTTTTTCAGCTTGCAAACCTTGGATTCTAGTCCATCTACTATGAATCCTTCAGGTTGTTGCATATAAATTTCTTCTACTGAGTCTCCATTCAAGAAAGCAGTTTTAACATCCATTTGATGCACAAACAGCTTATGAAATGAGGTCAAGGAGAGAAGTAACCTGATTGAGGCTATTTTTGTTACTGGAGCATAAGTATCAAAATAGTCTAATCCTTGTTTCTGAGTGAAGCCCTGAGCAACCAATCTTGCCTTGAATTTGTCTATAGATTCGTCAGCTTTCAGCTTCTTTTTCAGTATCCATTTGCATTTCATTGCTTTGCATCCTTTAGGCAAATCAACCAGCTCCCAAGTGTGATTTGAGACTATAGATTCAAATTCGTTGTTGACAGCTTCTTTCCAGAATACAGCATCTATTGAATTCATGGCTTCTGAAAATGTCTTGGGATGTTCTTCCATCAAGAAAGTGAACACAAACTCTTCACTTAGTTCTTTATCAGTCACTATGAAGTCTGTGATAAAATTAGGACCAAAGTCTGAGATAGTTCTGCTCCTCTTACTCCTCCTCAGTTCCTGCAACTGATTTTCAGAGATGTCAGTATCATGAGAGCGTTTTAGAACTGCTTCTGAATCCTTTGGTTTGATAACAACTTTCTTGAAAGGAAACACATCCTCAAAGAACTCTGCATCTCTTGTCTCTATGACTTGTCCAAATCTCTTATTTTCATCAAACGTTAAGCATCTATAAGCTGAGTTATTATATGCATAACCTATGAACACTGCATTAGTCGTTTTAGGACCTATATTCAACTGTTTAAAGAGTGGTATTCCTGCCTTTACCAGACATCCCCATACCCTTAAATAGGAAAGATTTGGCTGGTGACCCTTCCATAGTTCATATGGAGTTACACTCAGACCTTTATGTGGTACTTTATTAAGGATATAGGAAGCTGATAAAATTGCTTCTCCCCATAGAGAATCAGGCAATCCTGAGCTCAAAAGCATGGCATTCATCATGTTTTTCAGAGTTCTATTCTTCCTTTCAGCAATCCCATTTTGTTGGGGTGTGAAGGGAGCTGTTCTCTCATGAATAATGCCTTCTTTTGAGCAATAGGATTTAAAGATTTCACTTACATATTCACCTCCTCTGTCTGATCTTAACCTCTTGATCTTACTATCAAATTGGTTTTCAACCTCAGTTTTAAACTCCTTGAATGCTTCAAACGTTTCATCCTTTGATGCTAAGAGATAGACCTTGCAAAATCTCGAATAATCATCAATAAAGGTAACATAGTACTTTTTGCCTCCTCTGCTAAGAGTATTTTTGAAATCAGCTAAGTCAGAATGTATCAATTCTAGTAGCTTAGTGGTTCTTTGTACAGGATATGAGAAAGGGCCACGAAAATGCTTAGCTTCAACACAGATTTCACACTTGCTTAAGTCATTTTTCAGATTATCAGAGATCAGTTTCGAGTTCTTTAGTCTCATAATCGATTTCATGTTTAAATGTTCCTAATCTACCATGCCAAGTGTTGCTATTACACACCAAGTAAGCACAGTCTTCAGTCACATTTTCATTGATGGTTTCAAGTACAAATAAGTTCCCAAAACAGTAAGCTTTACCCACATACACACCATTTTTAGTTAATATCATTCTACCAGATTCTAATGTCTGTTTGATTCCAGCATTCATCAGCAAAGCACAAGATATCAAGTTTCGACGCATAGCCGGCACAAACATCACATTAGTCAGTGTAAGAACTCTACCAGACGATATTTTTAGATCAATTTCACCTATTCCTATGACTTGTAGTGGACTGGCATTTCCAAGGAAAACGTTGTTTGAATTAGTCTCAGCTAGTTTTCTGAACAGGTTCTTTTGATTGCAGATATGTCTGGTAGCTCCAGAATCCATGATCCACTCAATCTTGTCTGAGATGTGATTTACTTCAGTCACCATTGCAACCAGGTTTTCAGCAACTTCAGTTCTTGAAGTATTCTTTTGTTGAGGAGCCATTTTGCAGTCTTGTTTTTTGTGTCCTAGCTGGTGACAGTTCCAACATTTGATCTTCTTTTTGAATTATGTAGTTTGAGTCACCGAGTTCTTGGACTTTTTCTTGTGATCTTTTGTTTTATTCTTGTTTGACCATTTAGAGCTTTCAACCAAGTTAGCATCAGAGTTGAAATCAGAGGAGAAAGAATTACCACTGTATTTTCTGTTTGCGTCTTCAATCATTATATCAGCTATCAGTTCATCAAGACTCAACTTCTTCTTCTCATGCTTTAGTTTAGACCTGTAACTGCTCCAAGAAGAAGGTAATTTGTCAATTAAAACAAAAGCAGCTAGTTGATCATTTATAGGCATTCCTTCAGCTTGCATTCTTGAAACGATTGCTTCATAATCATGGAGTTGATCAAGAATTGGAACATCTTCTTTGATCAAGAAAGAAGTCCACTTTGAGGTGATGTATTGCTTTACTCCTTCATTGACGCCACCATATTTCTTTTTGAGGTTGTTCCAAATCTCCTTTGCAGAATCAAAACTAACATAAATGTCAAATAACTTCTCGGATAGATTTCTTAGAATGTATCCTCTGCAGGTTCGATTATGATCTTCCATTGATCCTTCTCTTTTGGTTTTAACTTCCTTATCTTCTTCCAGAAGTGCTCTGTCAGAGGTTTTGACAGATTCTTCTTCAAGAATGTAGTCTACACCGATTTCTTGAAAAAGGAATTTTAGTTCTTCTGACCATCTTCGGTAGTTTGATCTAACGAGAGGTTGAATCTTTGCAAGATCAGGAGTTATCGAGTTCTTTATCATCTTCTTTATCTCCGTTTTTAATTCTCTCAAGATTGTTGGAGATAAAGAGCTAATCAAGAATGAATTCAAGAGATGAACAGAAAGAAGAAATTGGAGTTACAGAGTCGAAGAACAAGTCTTCTGGACTTGAGATAATTAATCCACCACAGCTCCCGAATGAGCTCGTCGATGGTGGTTTCAATCAGCCTTATCTCTGTCTTCCTAAACGTTCAAATCGGAGAATATGAAGTGAAGAACTTCAAAAGGTTTTAAAGAAGAATCAGAGGATTTTAGAGAAGAAGATGATGAAGATGAGTCTTCAAGATCCAAGGAAGATGATCTTGAAGACTTTCAAGATCAAGAAAGGGTTTCAAGTTGATCAAAAATCCCTCATCTCCTTCTGCTCTGTTTTCTTCTTTATAGAACAGAG
>KE152109.1:24627-40074 GCA_000411095.1 Aethionema arabicum | reverse complement strand
GAGAGAGAGAGAGAGAGAGAGAGAGAGAGAGTGAAGCAAACCTGATTGGTAAGATCTTCTAGAAACCTTGGGGAGCGACATCGACGAGCCAACAAACGAAGAACATTTGCGCCATTAATTGGGGCCATTTCTTCTATTGGCGTTGGAAACTTCGATGCCTGTAATTAAGTTGTACTCAATAGAGCTCGATTGAGTGGGTAACGGTAATAAATGGTGAAGGGTTGAAGCAGAGCAGGCTACTTAAAACCCTAGCAAAACCCTGTTTTCGTTGGTTGACAAGAGAACTGTGTAGAAAGTCTAGCAGACAATAACTCAATAAGAATCGCACATTTTCCGGGTTGACCCTTTCTATGTAACCCGCCCGATCTGATCCAACTCGATGCGACCCGATCCAATTCGACCCGACCCGACCCGACCTGACACGACCCAACCCGATCCACGTTTAACTTAAATGGGTTTGTCGGCCCATTTGATGAGATGAAATCAGAAATCAGAAACCGCCGTCGTTTTATCAGTCACTCGTTGTTGCAGGTAGGGCTGGGAAAAAACCCGAACCGAACAATCCGAACCGAACCAAACCGAAAAATTTTGGTTTGGTTTGGGTTTGGTTTTGATAAAACCCGAATGGGTTTGATTTTTTAAATTGTTTGGGTTCGGTTTGGTTTGGTTTTAAACCGAACCCGAATAAGAATCCGAACAAAACCGATTATTTTAGTATTATTTGATCAAGGAGAATCAGAGGATAGCAGTTACAGTAGAAACCACTAGACTACCTTGCTCCGGGCGATCAAAATTATTTATAAAATAAATATAGTGCAAAAAATAGTGCATCATTGGAGAGGATTTTGCACCAAATTTGGTGTTTTGGTGCACCATTGGAGATGGTCTAAAGATTCAAATTTGAATATTTAAAGGATATTTGATTTTTTTGAATTTAAATCTTTTTGAATATTTAATTTTTGGATGATTTTTAGTTAAACAATTGTTTTACCATTTTGAAATTAAAAACTACGTTGTTTATCTAATAATTAAATCCAAAAAAACCGAATGAATAATCCGAACCAAACTGAATCGAATTACCCTAAAACCGAACCAAACCAAACCGAAATTAGTTTGGTTTCGATTTGGTTTCAATTTTTGAAAACCGAATAAACCGAATCCGAATAAAACCGAACCGAACACCCAGCCCTAGTTGCAGGTATGCCACCGAGTTCATCGATTTCTTCTCCAGATCCAACAAGAAACCAATATCACAACGGCGATTGATGACATGCGTCTGATTATGTTGATGAATAGTTGCGGAATACAGAACGATTCAGCTATGAATTAGTAGAATCTATGCTTGAATTTCTTAGAGGCGGGCTATTCTACGCAGACAGATCGATTTTTAGGGTTTCTCTGGATTCAGACTTAACGAACAATGCAGTGGTTACGGCAGGGTCGAGATTGTTTATCTACTAGTTTGTGCAAATGCAAAGAAGGGTTTAGGTTTGATTTTCAGCAAAAACGTAGCTTAGTTAACGTTAAGCTAAAATGGGTGAAAGATAAGGAACTTGATAATGTTGTAGTTCGTGAAAAGCATCTCAAAGCAGTTTGCAATCTTATTTCAGTAATTTCATCTTCACCTGATTCACGACTACCTATCTTCCATCTCTCTCGTCACCGTGGTCAGCTTGGTCTACCTGAACATCTCAAACTCGCCACTTTTCTACGGCGATATCCCAACATCTTTGTCGAACATGGTTATCGTGACAGTGCAGGTACTCGTGTCCCTTGTTTTGGTTTAACTCCTGAGGCAATTGACCTGTACCGTGAAGAAATTGATGTTGTAAAGGTAAACAAAGGGGAACTTCTTATGAGATTGTGCAAACTTCTTATGCTTACTCGTGAAAGAACACTTCCTCTACACTCCATTGATCATCTAGGATGGGATATGGGTTTGCCTTATGATTATAAAGATTCATTGATTCCTAATTACCAGGATTTGTTTTGTTTGGTGAAGTTATCTAAAGATCTTGATGGATTGAAACTGATACATTGGGATGATAACTTAGCTGTTTCTCAACAGGAGCAAAGAAATGATCATATGGCTTTTCAGGTGAAGTTTACGAGAGGATTTGGATTGAAGAGGAAGTGTATGGAGTGGCTAGAAGAATGGCAGAAACTTCCTTATACTTCACCTTATGTAGATTCAACACATTTAGATCCTAGAACTGATTTGTCAGAGAAGAGAAACGTTGGAGTATTTCACGAACTTCTTCATCTAACAATTGGGAAAAAGATGGAGAGGAAAAACGTGAGTAATCTTCGTAAACCATTTTCACTTCCTCAAAAGTTTACTAAAGTGTTTGAGCGACATCCAGGTATTTTTTACATATCTATGAAGTGTGATACACAGACAGTTGTTCTAAGAGAAGCTTATGATAGGCGGCATCTCATAGAAAAACATCCACTTGTTGAAATTAGGGAGAAATTTGCAGATATGATGAATGAAGGGTTTCTTGATAGAAGTAGAGGGCTGTATCAGAGATATGAGGAGGCTGATGTGATCAAAAGTGATTATCGAGTTTGGTCTGATGAATCGGACACTGATTTGATATCTGAATACGATTCTGATATGTTCTAGTTGAAGAACATGAACAATTATTTGGCTACAGTTTTAAGCTGCAGTGAGATTTCAAGTGTGTATTTGCGGTGACATAAACATTTGAAGAGATACTTGATGAACTATACGAGAGAGCTACGTGTAACCGAGTAGCTTGAATCTGGTGTTAAAGTAACTCCTAAGATTGGAGATGGGAGCTTTGAACATTCTCTGCAATGAATATATCATCAATAGTGACCAAAAATGCTATTTGAGTGTTATCAACAACTCATATAAACGAGGAATAGTCATCATTGGGTTGCTGAAAACCAATTTTAGATGGAGAAATCTTTTGAAACCATTTGTGAAAAGCCTGTAATGATAAACTGAAGATGAAGATTAGTGTGTAGAGCATAACCTAAGGGAAAGTGCAGGTAAGTCCTTTTTTTTCTTTTCTGTTAAATATCTTTTTTAAGTTCTTCAACTGAAACCATTTGATTTTTAACTTGGTTTTGTTGATGTATTTAAAACTTAACCGGAAGATGAACATCAAAGTTGTTTTTTATTTTTTCATGTATTTAAAACTGCAGGTAAGTCTTTTTTTTTTTTTTTACCACTAAAGCTGTTGTTTTTTTGTTTGTTATGTTTTGGTGTTTTTAAGTAAAGCTGTTGGATCATTGTTTTTTTGGTGTTTTTAACTAAAGATGGTTAGATTGGATTATTGGATTTTTTAACTCAAAAGAAATATTTTTGTTTTTTTCTTTTGTTATGTTTTGGTTTGGTTTGATGTTTGTGGATTGGTTTTATGTTGTTTTTTGATTCAAGTTCTAAAGATTTGGTTTAACTTATGTTTTTACTCTTACGTACAAGTGATTTTAAAGTTTAACAATGTTAGTAATCGAAATATAATTTACGATATTTATAACATTAACTTTTAATTATGAAAATTTTATAGATTATGGTTTAATTTTCCGGTCAATATATTTTGAAATTTAATTAATGAAATAACAAACCGTTAAGTTTTTATTTTGAAACTATATAGGTTTTGATTTAATTCGCATACGATCAGAGTATAAAGTTGAATAGGATTTAAAAACTTGGTGAAGTTTACACGATAGGTCGTTTGTTAACAAGGAGATCACAAACAACCCCCATGTGTGATTCACATGAAAAACTTTTAGATCAACAAGCATTGCATACTTCCATTCAGAGATTTAAATAGCTTCAACAAAGATCTTTGCTTTAGAGGTAGACTTTAAAATATGTGATTAGAGGTGTACTAATTAGGATTATGGCAACTTTTACTCTAAATTTAAAGTCCTAAATCAAATTATCCATGAAATTTTGGATTATTTTTATTGATTTTTATTGAAGTTGCTACAAAATGGCATTCCCTTTCCTAGTAAAGAAGATTCTTTTGATTGCTTTCTAAACACGAAACAGATGTAACTTTACATATAAAAAAAAACTATGTTTTTAAAACCGGGACAGGTAACCGAATTGAAAATATTTTTGAGTCGTGGGTTAATATTGTTTGATTGGGTTCAACTAAGTTCAATAATGTTTTAAAAATACCATTCATAATTTTATATATTTTTTAATATTAATATATGTATAAACTTTAGATATCAAATAAATTATTTTAATAATGATAATGTTTAAAATCAGTGTAATTACATGTGAATCCGGTTTTTTATTTTTTTTTCACTTGTTTTTGAGTTTTTGTTTGTTGAATCCGGTTTTATAACCGGTCTAACTACATGTGGTTTTTACTAGTAATTCGAACCGGTGATACTTCCAATTCGTGGTTGAACCAAGTCCAACCACCGGTTTGGTCCGGTTTAAAGACACAAAAAACAAAGCTTTTCTTTCCTCAAACTTATAATAATCTGCAGAGTTCCAAAAACATCCACTTACAAAAACTTTATACTTTCCCTCCAAGTTCATCTTTCCTACAACACCAAATTAAGCAGCTTCTTCTTCATCCCATTCTTTGCTTCTTCCTTCTTGCTTCCTTTCTTCTCCATCAGGTTTCTCTCCTCTCTCTCTATATTCTCCCCTTTTAAATCTCCCTTAAACCTCAAGAAACCATGAAACCCACCATGAAAACCACTCCCAAACTTATCGTACACGTGGTTGATGCTCAACATCTTATGCCCAGAGATGGTCAAGGCTCAGCAAGTCCTTTTGTAGAAGTTGATTTCCTTAACCAATTAAGCAAAACCAGAACTGTACCCAAAAACCTTAACCCTGTTTGGAACCAAAAACTCTACTTTGATTACGACCCAACACTAAACTATCACTACCAACACATTGAAGTCTCTGTTTACCACGAAAGAAGACCACTTCCTGGTCGAAATTTCCTTGGTAAAGTCAGGATTCCTTGTTCAAACATTGTTAACAAAGGCGACGAAGTGTACCAAAGCTTCCCTTTGGAGAAGAAAGGACTTCTTTCATCTGTTAAAGGTGAAATTGGCCTCAAATTCTACATTTCATCAGAACAAGACCAAAGCTTTCCTCTTCTTTCTTCTAAACTCAACACTCCTCTGCGAAACACGAGCCCCACGCCGCAAGCTTCTTCAAGTGCTGATTCTGAAACAGAAGATATTGCTGATTCTGAAACAGACTCTCTTGACAAATTTGATTCAGCAGAAGAAGAAACTGAAGAGGTTAGAGAACCAGTTCAAAAACTACATAGACAAGAAGTTTCTACTCGGCCTGCACCAATGCATTCCATTCGTCTGCGATCTCGTGAAAACCCACATGAATCTAACCAACGGCAATCTCGTGGAAGTAACCAGCTGCATCCTCAAAACACTAATCATCTGCACCCTTTAGAGCCCAACCAACAAAGATCTGGTCAAGCTAATCCTCTAGCCTATGTTGACACTGACCAAGATGAGTTTAAAGTGAAAGACATGAACTTCAAGCTTGGAGAGAGATGGCCAAACACAAATGGCGGAGAAAGATTCACAAGCGCATATGATCTTGTGGAACAAATGTTTTATCTTTATGTTCGAGTAGTCAAAGCCAAAGATCTTCCAGCTAGTTTAATCTCAGGCGGTTGTGATCCTTACGTGGAGGTGAAACTTGGGAACTACAAAGGAAGAACAAAGCATTTTGATAGGAAAACAATACCTGAATGGAACCAAGTTTTCGCCTTTTCCAAAGAACGGATTCAATCATCAATTCTTGAAGTCTTTGTGAAAGACAAGGAAACATTAGGTCGAGATGATTTCCTGGGAAGAGTAGTGTTTGATCTTAACGAAATCCCAACGAGAGTTCCACCAAACAGTCCTTTAGCTCCGCAATGGTATCGATTGGAAAATTGGAGAGGAGAAGGTAAAGTAAGAGGAGAGATTATGTTAGCTGTATGGATGGGATCTCAAGCTGATGAAGCTTTTCCTGAAGCATGGCATGCTGATTCTGCTTCTGTACATGGAGAAGGTGTCTTCAATGTAAGATCAAAGGTATATGTTTCTCCTAAGCTATGGTACTTAAGAGTCAGTGTTATCGAAGCTCAAGATATGATCCCAAATGACAAGAACCGACTTCCTGACGTTTTCGTCAAAGCAAACGTTGGAATGCAAACACTTAAGACCAAGATCTGTCCCATGAAAACAACAAATCCGGTTTGGAATGAAGATCTTGTCTTTGTAATTGCTGAACCATTTGAAGAGCAACTACTAATCTCAGTCGAAGACCGCGTTCACCCGTCTAAAGATGAAGTAATTGGAAAGATCAGTTTGCCAATGAACATGTTTGACAAGAGATTAGACCACCGTCCAGTTCTTTCTCGTTGGTTCAATCTTGAAAAGTACGGTTCCGGAGTCTTGGAGCCAGATTCCAGAAGAAAAGAACTGAAGTTCTCAAGCCGGATTCACTTACGAATCTGTCTTGAAGGAGGCTACCATGTAATGGATGAGTCAACAATGTACATTAGCGACACAAGACCTACCGCCAAACAGTTGTGGAAGCAGCCAGTAGGAATGCTAGAGATCGGAATCCTTGGAGCAAAAGGGTTACTTCCAATGAAAGTGAAAGATGGAAGAGGAAGCACAGACTCTTATTGTGTGGCTAAGTATGGGCAAAAATGGGTGAGAACCAGAACTATTCTTGATTCACTAAGTCCAAGATGGAACGAGCAATACACATGGGAAGTGTATGATCCTTGCACTGTCATCACTCTCGGAGTTTTCGACAATTGTCATTTGGGTTCAACAACACAGTCCGGAACAGGTGCTTCTAGAGATGCAAGAATCGGAAAGGTAAGCTCTTTAAGTTCTTGATCTCTCTTTGTCATGATGCTTTTGGTCTTTCTTCTAACTTTTCAGGTTTCTTGAAACAGGTTCGAATCAGGTTATCAACACTAGAAGCTCACAAGATATACACACATTCCTTTCCACTTCTCGTTCTTCAACCACACGGCCTCAAGAAAACTGGTGATCTCCAAATCTCTATTCGTTTCACAACTCTTTCTTTAGTCAACATAATCTACAACTACGGCCATCCACTTCTTCCCAAAATGCACTATCTTTTCCCTTTTACCGTTAACCAAGTCGATGGCCTACGTTACCAAGCCATGAACATCGTTGCATCTCGTCTCGGCCGAGCTGAGCCACCACTCAGGAAAGAAGTCGTTGAGTACATGTTAGATGTTGACTCACACCTCTGGAGCATGAGGAGAAGTAAAGTCAACTTTTTCCGGATCATGTCTCTTGTATCTAGTTATGTCTCGATTGGGAAATGGATGGGAGATGTCTGCAACTGGAGATACCCGGTTACTTCAGTTCTGGTTCATGTTCTGTTCCTGATTTTGGTTATGTATCCTGAATTGATTTTGCCCACCATGTTTCTCTACATGTTTTTCATCGGATTGTGGAACTTTAAGTCTAGGCCGAGACACCCTCCTCACATGGATATGAAGCTTTCTTGGGCTGAAGCTGTTGGTCCTGATGAGCTTGACGAAGAGTTTGACACGTTTCCAACATCTCGGTCACATGATGTGGTGAGGCTAAGGTATGACCGGCTAAGAAGTGTAGCAGGTAGGATTCAGACAGTGGTTGGGGACATTGCAGCTCAAGGTGAGAGGATTCAGTCATTGATGAGCTGGCGAGATCCGAGAGCTACAAGCTTGTTCATCTTGTTCTGCTTAGCTGCATCTGTGGTCCTGTATGCAACACCGGTTAAAGTAATAATTCTGGTTGGTGGGCTATATTATCTAAGGCACCCAAAGTTTAGAAGCAAGTTACCTTCTGTTCCAAGTAACTTCTTCAAGAGATTGCCCTCTAACACAGATAGCCTTCTCTAATGGATGCCTCTGGCATGTATACTCTTTCTTGTTTAGACTTCATAATAAATGAAAATGTTAACGTTTCTTCCCAGTTTCCATGGCTCAATTTCCAATAATATTAAATTACATGTACAAATCTGTCAGCTTCTCTACACATAAAATAGTTATTGAGCCTTTGAAAAAATGGCAGGCATTAACTTAAGAGCTATATCGCCATATGGTTCATCTTGTTGCACATCTACAAGATTTCTAGACTTCAATACCTGCAACAATCCAAGCACAACTTAAGCCAAAAGGGAGAAACAAAAAGAACAAATACAAAAATTGAGAAGAAATCTTCACCAGTGTCTCAAAGAACATCCGAGCAGCTAACTTCCTTGTCTTCCCTGCCAATAACTTGTTTAAAGTTAGATCTTCAGAAGATCCTCTTGAAGCCATTGGGCTACTTGAACATCGTTCTTTAAGATAGTTAGCCAATGCTCTGCAATGGAGGATGCTCACAAAGTTAACTAAATGAAACACTAAGTTCTTAAACTACAAATAAATAGTTCTTGATTTTTATACCTTGTTCTCCCTGTCAAACCTTCTGAATCTTGACTAGCTGGTGATCTTACAGGCGTGTCTCCACTTATCTCCAGGAAAGAAAGTTCCTGCATATCACAAGCCATAGGTATCACTAACAAGCACCATAGATATACACAAAAAAGACCGAAACATGAGAACAAACCTCATCGATTTCAGGAATATCATAAAGCCCTGAGTTCAATACACCATGTGGATCCTCTGGAATTGTCGTTGAAGTTGAAGGTTCTGTTCTGTAAGAACTAGAGAACATCGCACTTGTACCTGTCTCAGAAGTTCTGGGCTGAGGCGTGAAGTCATCACTTCTAAATGGTGAAGATGTTGGAGGTGGAGACTCCATGAACTCAGGGATCCCACCATCCCTTAAACGTTCCGTTTCCATGTCATCAGCATTAGACTCAGTTACAGATGCTTCTGACCTTGGGATTGTGGATTGAGGAACTCCCAAGTCTTGGATATCTTCAGTTTGCTGACTTGGAGACAGCTCAACTGTTCTGTCTACATCAGCATCAGTAGCCAAACGCTGGGGCGTAAGAACTCTAGCAGAACCGGGGATTGGAGATTGTACAGCTGAAGACATCAGGTTTGTTTCTGTTTCAGCTTCTCGAGCAGGAGATAGCTCAGGTTCTTGAAAAGTTTCATCAGGAACAGAGAGATATGGTTTGGAAGCTATGCAGTCCTTTTCAAAGACACTGCGTAAGTCATCTGAAAAGCCTGAAAGACAATAATTTCAATTCAAATTAGAGCATAGAAGGTAAACGGTCAAAAACAAAAGAAAGAAGCAGACCAAATTACCAGTTAGTAAGGGCTCATTGAACATTTGATCCTTCCTTGAAGTGTTATTCAGTCTCCAAATTCCTAGTTTAGATGACGGCATTTTCTTCCGCGTATGCCGAGTACCACTAGGATCTTCAATCCTCTCTCTCATAAACCTGTCCAAATTCGTTGATTAGTATTAGACAGGTGGTAAAATACTCAAACTCACAAAAAGCGACGAAAAAGTTAATACCTGTTAGTTAATACAGTAACCCTATCAAAGAGTTTCCTTTTCCTTGGCCTTAGTTGCCGCTGCTGCTGCTGTGGTTGTGGAGGACTTGGCTGAAGGACCAATTGTGGTGACGAATGCGCTTTAACATCACACAAAATAACAAAAATTAGGTAATGTATTCAAGAGTTAAGCAGAGAATGATCAGATTATGTTATTCACCCACCAAAGTTTGCAGGTTCTTCTTCAAGAAAAGCGAAATTTTGAGATCCTGAACGAAGTTCAAATGTAGAATCCAACATTTCTTCATCAAGACGAGGAGTTGTTGTTTCCTTCTCATTCAAGGTTTCATCTAAATATTCCGTGGGTTCAACTCTGACAGTCTCTTTCTCTGGAGCAGATGGTGGGTGTAAAGGAGTGCTTAACTCGTGTGTAGCGTCACGCATTCTCTCAATCTCAGGAACAGTTCCTGGAGAATCAACATTGCTCGTCTCGGGATTGAGAACTTCGGTTAAGTTACTTGGTCTAGAGTCTTGGAAATCAGGGATTTCCTCTGTGTCATTATTAAGACCATCCTGAGCAACATTGGAGTTTGGATCTGCCTCAAACGCCATTTCAACATCAGTTTCACCAGGATGTACACTCACAGGTACTGTTGATTGGCTGCATAAATCATAAAAAGAGGTAACTAAATTAAAAACATATACTTGAACAGAAGAAGAAATGAAACAGTAAAGGAAATCAAAAGTATATAAAGATAGAGATCCTCACTCAACATCCATCGGCTCAGTTTCTGGAATTATATCCTGTAAGAAAAAACATACATTTTCCTTAACAGATGAACCTCAGTAGTCAGAAAGTCATACATTCAAGCAGAGATCATACCTCGTCAAAAGTTACAGCGACATAAGGATCAACACCGGTTGGAATTTGATCTGCAGATTTGTGATAAGACATCTTAAAGTTCTCTTCTTTTAGGAAAGCTTAAGCAAAAACAAAACAGGCAAAAAGTTACCTGCAAGAGTGATCTCTTCCTCACTTCGAAGATGATTATCAAATCCCCTGAATCCAGAAGATAAAGAAATGTTAACATCTCCAGCTTTATCAAAGATCAAATTTCACTAAAGAGTGAAAAAGACACCTTTCAAGTGTATCATATTCCAAGTTGAAGTCGTCCAAATTTAGTGCCTGAGGTAAAGTAACTGACTCAACAGGTGCTTGTCTTGCATCCTCTGGTAAGTCAAGTTCAGTGTAAAGGAAAGCTTTTGCTAACCAAGTACTTAGGAGATTACAGTCACGGTAAAGATAATCAACTTTCTTCGAATATATTCGAACAACCCCAAGTAAAAGGTGACCTGACATTCTTAATGCCAATGGTACCTCAGGAAACATTATAAGATCTGCAAAAAAGAGTCATTTTTTTTACTTATTTCAAGAATCGCATTAATGGGTATAGTAAATCAATAATCCTGCATATGATCAATCATTTCTAACCCAACCTTTTCAAAATCACAAACTTTAATAACAAAAATGGATAATAAAATTGGTAAGATGACAAAAAATTGAGATTTTTGCTCTGTATATACTTAAATGAACCCGAATCGCACTTCTGGGGAAAACCCGATTAAGCGAACTTTCGAATTAAAAGACGCGAGGGAAAAACTTTGAGGAAAGAATAGAAAAATACGAACCAACTGTTTTGGGGATGTTCGTGGCGGTGTAGTGAGATTTCTTGAGGCGATGTTGCAAGTGAGCGGCGCACCAAACTGTCCCCATGGGACCTTTTCGAGACAAAAAAGTCTGCGAATAAAACATTGATTCTTTCTTCCCAACCCAATTTCAAGAGTGAGATTAGGGTTTACGAGCAAAGAGAGAAGAAGAGTGAAGACGGTTTTATGGAGAGAGAGAAAGCCGACGGAGCGGTGGAGATGAAGAGGTTAGGGTTTTATGTGAGTTCGGAAGACGAGAGATTATAGGGGCGCGGGAAAAGAAAACCTTTAATGGCGCGGGAGTAAGAAATTTGTTATATGACCAAATTACCCCTCTCTTCTTTATTTATTGACGATTTATTCCCTCTCTATAACCGGCCAAAATTTTGGGCGGCCTTTCTACTGGTTTAACCAGATTCATTAATCGTTTCACCTGGTTCATTTTTTTTTAACATGTTCATTTTTGTTTTTAAATATATTTTTGTTAATAATTTTCTTAACCGAGTTATTAATTTAAATTAGATGTATACTACGACATCGTGGACTAATGATAAATTTCATGTTTTCCTCATTATCATGGGCGGATTTACTTATATAAAGATAGATGCATATGCATCCACTATATATTTATGCGTGCACCTATTTCATTTTTTTTTCCTCAACCCATTTCATTTTCTATTTTTCATGGTGAAAATTTATTTTCATATTTCTAAAATGATTTTAGGAAATAATCAATTAATGTCAATTATATAAATAGAAACACTATTTAATTATATATAGATATGTGTTTGTTTTATTTCTTAAAATAAAACAAATCTTAACTATTTCATTAAAATAATCTCGTGTTTAAACAGAGACATAACCACAAAGCAAAAAGAGTAGAGACGCAATACTTGTCACGCTTGAGCATCTCATGGTAACATTCACAATCCTTTGTATGACCACAATGACTTCTTCCAATATGTTTCTCTCTGTCTTTAATCCGACGATTGTTTTGCTCTAAAAAAACAATTTTTTCACAATGACTTCTTCCTCTAGGAGTTTACAAGCTGTTTTTGCAGTCAACAAAAATTAGGAGAAACGGTATTACAGCGATCCTCGCAGGCTCTGAGTAGAGATAAATGGTTTACCTTGGTCAAAGATGCCTAAGTACAAAAAGATTTACATATATTTATTTCCTTATCGAGACATTTCTCGGGGTTAGGGGTACACCCATTTCATTCTTTTTCTATTTCCTTTTTTTTCATGGTGAAAATTTATTTTCATATTTTTAAAATGATTTTAAGAAATAATCAATTAATATCAATTATATAAATAGAAACTATTTAATTATATATAGATATGTGTTTGTTTTATTTCTTAGAATAAAACAAAACTTAACTATTTCATTAAAATAAGGAGAAAGTTTGACTAGGATTTGATAAAGTTTGATTCTGATTTTGAGTTTGAATTTGATAGAATTTGCTTTTGGTTTTGAGCTTGAAAGTTTGATTAGGATTGATATTGAATTTTGGTGTTTTGGTTAAAGTTTGACTAGGATTTGATAAAGTTTGATTCTGATTTTGAGTTTGAATTTGATAGAATTTGCTTATGATTTTGAGTTTGGTTTAAGTTTGATTAGGTTTTAATATTGAATTTAGTATTGATTTTGAGTTTAAGGTTTGGTTTAAGTTTGATTAGGATTTGATGGATCTGCCGAACCAAGAAATATAAGATGGACCAAATTTTTACAGAAACAAAATTGAGAGGCAAATAAAACATCGATTTTGTGAATCAAAAACAGTCATTTGAGAAATAACGATGTTGACTTAAGCTTGAAAGCTTGAGTAACAAGGTTTTCCTTTGATGTTTAAGGCAATGTATTTAGGAGAATCTAAATACATGGAGATTGCCTTATTAGAATAAGGAAACAAATTTGATATATATGGAGATGCTAAAGTGTAGCATAACATATGAGTTTTTGGTGATTTTGTAAACCTTAGTTTTGAGAGAGTTTCTAAGGCTAATAAAGAGAGACATTCTTTGTTAAAGATTTGAGTATTTCACTATTTCACATCGTTAAACGATAAATACGAGATAAAGAGAAAAGTTCATTTTAAAAATGAACATTTTGCTTATTAGAAAGATACAAATAGAGAAAGTGACAATTAACTTCTCATTCTCATTTTTGAGAAGACATGCTTTCTCGAAGGCTTCTTGCTCTTTCCGACAAAGATCAAACTCACTTGACAAACACCCAACATAGTCATCCATTTCCTTTTTGCACGTATGGTGAACATCTTTTAGCCTGCAAACATCAATTCCATAAACAGTACAGTGTCATTAATCCAGTGAGACACATTGATAGAGAGATAGTAGTAGTAGTAGTAGCTTTGTTATTGCACATGGAAGCGACTATTTTGAAACATCAAATCGGATATTAGACCAAAACACAATGAAGCAAATGGCTTCCGAATGGTTTTTAATGTTCTAAAAATCGCACTGTACTCGCCATCGCTCAGATTTCCAAATCCCTAAATCGAATCCCGAGAAAGGAGATAAACCATAGCCAAAACGAGAATCAAAATCACAAAAATATACACTACAATTTAGCAGAAAGATAAATAAGTAAAGCAAAAACAGACACCGATCATCGTCATACCTGGGCTGCAGATCGATTCTAAATCTTCTTCTCTGCTAAAAAAAAAAGAAAAAAAAAGAAAGAGAGGCGGAGAGAGAGAGAGGAAAACTATGGGCCACATTGGGCCTAATGAAACCCTTAAAACGCTGCGTTTCATATATTTAAAATATTATTACATCAAAAATATTAATATTAGTATATAAGACATCAATCATTTTTTAGTCATTTTTCAAAGACTTTAAAATATAAACGCAGGTCTCGATGTCTTATATACCAATAAAAGTTGGATTCTTATTACATCATCATTTCTTAGTCATTTTATTATTTGCTGTGTAAATTTTACATATATTTTATATTCTAATTTATAAAAAAAATATTATATATAATTTAAAAATATAATTATAATCGTTTAATATCAAAACCAAAAAAAATTTACCCCACACATAATTGCGGGTAAATTTCAAATATCATCTTAAAGGGTTAAACTATATAAGGCTATACAACGCTAATATGTCGCCAGAAACGATATAAGGCCTTAAAACGCTGCATTTGAGGCAATATGTCACCTAAATGCTAAAACTATATAAGGTCATTAAAACACTACGTTTTACTATATAATATTTTTCTTTTCGTTTTAAATATCTAATGTTTTATTTAAAAAGAGACATTATTTTTTTGTAGTTTCGTTGAGGTTTTCTCCTCTTTACAAGCACGAGCCTGGGGAATTAGCAGGTTCGTTGGGTTTTTCTCCTCTTTAAATTCTGGGTAAAATCTTCTGCTGTTTCTCGTCACTTTTTGTTGAGATATTCTGAGATTAATTCGTGAAATTCAAGATTTTTTCGCCTGGGTTTCGCGTCTATGTTAGATTTCGTGTTCTTAGAGTGATAATTTCTATCGATCTATCTCTACAAGTGGGAATTAATTCTTAGAATCTTGTAAAACACTTTTTGCTGAATTCTTTTTGCTATTTTTAGGTTATATTGTGTAACACTCTATCCAATTGACTCATGAATGCTTAAATTCGGACTTCTATTTATTTTTTACTTCAATTTTGTGTTGTAAAGTTAGTTTTCTTGTGTTTCAGGAAATGCAATTTGGGTATGTTTAAGTGATTGTTTACATGTTATGCCATTGTTAATTGCCTACAAATATATTTATGACTAAATTTAGTGCTAATGACAATTTTTTCTAATTATATATAAGATATGGAAAATACAATTATTATGTAGACAAAATATGTAAGATATATTGATAGGTATTATATTAATTAATTAATGATATAATTCGGTTTAATAGAACTAAATTCATCTGTTAAATTTGGTTTAACAAATTTAATAACGAATTAATAACAAATCTGGTTCAATACCGATATAATAATTTAAGTAGAACCAAAATTGTATTTAACTTTCATAATTTCAACATTATTTGATGAAATTAAAAACTTATTTTCTCTAAAAAAAACCGAATAAATAAATCTATGTGTAAATAAATGAAATTCAAAAATTGATTATAAATTAGTCCCTTTAAATTTGTTAGAGTTAGTTTCTATTATATTTAATTTATTTTCAATAATTATTTTTATATTAAACATATAGAATAAATTTCTAAATGCCTTCAAAAATATATACAATTTAAAGTTTTGAATAACTTTATAAATTTTTTAAATATAAATCC
>KE152109.1:0-10903 GCA_000411095.1 Aethionema arabicum | reverse complement strand
GTCGTCAGAATTCCAGCTGCTTTCAGGTCTGATTCCAAGTGATTAATCTTCGTTCTTAAGCTTGTAATCGAGATCAGACTTCGTTGTTGAGTTGCTGTTAAGCTCCGATACTTGTTATCTCATTGAGTATAGTGGATTCCGGGATTGATCCCGGCGAGACGTAGAGTATAATCTTTCCGATTATACTCGAACTCGTTAAACTTTGTGTGTCGTCTTCTTTCTTGCTCTTCTTCTTCAATTCATCTGCAAATTCAAACCATTAGTATTCAAAGAATTGAGTTACAAACCTGCAAGTATTAGTTCAGTAATAATAACATACCAAACTATTCATTCTTATGTTTTCAACGCTGTAAGCGTAACTCTGTGTATGTGATATGATTGCAGGTTTTTACCACATTTGAAGATTTAGGTATATCAGTGGATTTTGTAGCGACAAGTGAAGTTAGTATTTCATTGACATTGGATCCGTCAAACCTTTGGAGTAGAGATTTAATTCAACCAACAAATGTAAGAATTTTCTATCACTTGAAATCTAAAAAAAGGTTTTTTTTTTCTTGAAAAAAACTGAAAAATTGATGTATGTAAAGGAGCTGGATCATGTAGTTGAGGAATTAGAGAAGATAGCAGTTGTGAATCTGCTTCAAAACAGATCAGTTATATCTTTAATTGGCAATGTTCAGAAATCATCACTTATATTAGAGAAGGTAAGTCATCAAACTGCACATTCTCTGCTTTTCTTTTTCTTTTTATTTAGTGTTTTTTTTGTGGTTTGAGGCAGTAGTGAAATGAACAAAACAGGTGTCTAAAGTTCTAAGAAGCAATGGAGTTAATGTACAGATGATTTCACAAGGTGCTTCCAAAGTGAAAATCACTTACAACTACTGAGTTTGCATTGGTGGCTTTAATGGTTCATCTATTATACACTAGTGTAAGTACTAAATCCCTTTAACTAAAGTTTAAATCTTGGGATTATGACAACAACAAAAAAAAAACCACTACAATTTTACTCTTTAGCCGAAAAATTTCATAGATTTGAATTAACCAAATTTTTTATATTTTAGTTTTTGACAAAAGAAAAACCTTTTAATTTTGTTTTTTTTTTCGGAAAAACTGCTACAGATTTGAGTTAACCAGAAAAACTTTCTATTTTATTTTTTTTTAGCCAATCAAAGTAGGCATGAGCATTCGAGTATCCATTCGGTTTTGGTTCGGTATTTTTTGTGTTTAAGTTATTCGGTTTGGTGACTATAGGATCAAATAGGATCTTTAGTGATTTCGTCGGTTCTGGTTTTGGTTTCAATTCCGGTTTGGATACTTAGTAAGAAGATCCCAAAAATTACTCGAAAAACCGAAAAATACCCACAAAAAAAAACGAACAGTTTTTTTTGGCAAAACGACAAAACTATAATTTTTTTTTTGTAGCAAAAAACTTAAAGGTTTTTTTTGGCAATCAAAATAAAATATAGGGTTTTATTTTTGTGGCCAATTCAAATTTGTGGAGTTTTTCGAGCTAAAGAATGGTCTTTTTTTCAGTTATGATCATGTTTAATTTGTTTATGAGAAAAAGGTTGTAATGGAGAAAGATGTTTGTTTTTTTTCAGCATCGTTTACCGATGATCTATGCAACGCTTTTTGCTGGGATTCTGGGTTTTGGTATAGAAATGTGCTTAAACTTGATCTATATTTGTTTTTTTTGCTGGAAATGTCAGAGATTTCATCAATCCAATGTCAAACATGGTGTAAAGAAACTTCAAATTTTTATGTTTTTTACACAAAAAAATAAAATAGTTCAAGTTTTTTTGTTTAGAGATTCTTGTGATCTTGTTAGGAATCTGTACATAAATGGTTTTACGACATAAGTGAAGGAGATCATATTATTGTTCTTTGGTTTCAGATGACAGAGATCGGGCTTGCTGTTTGTTGCACCCGAGTTAAAACTTTCTGCCGTTTGGTATTTAAGTAAACGACATGTGTTTCTGCTTAGTTTTATTGAACGTCACGGTGTTTAAAGTAGTTTTTTTTTTTCGCAAAGAGATTTATATTAAAAGGATATAGAGTTGGGCCTTTCGGCCAACAAGAGGTCCATTACAGCAGTAGGAGGAAACGGAGAGACGATAGAAGAATAGGAAGTAAAGGATTTTGCTTGATCCCCGAGGTTGGAATTGGATCGAGAAGGATTCGAAACCTGCTTGCAGGATCTGAATAGACTGGGAGAAGGTGGAGAGAGAAGGCCATCCGGTAGCATCTTGGATCCCAGCGATAAGGTCCAGGCAATCTGATCCAAAGGTAATCCTTCTAAACCCTTTCGCCTTCACACTCTTGATCGCCCATAACAGGCCTTCTGACTCTGTGAGAAGCGCTGATTGCATGCTTCCTAGTTGTTTGCCTCCCCAGAGACAAAGGTTGCATGCGGAGTCCCGAAGGGCCCATCCAATGAACCCTTCTCCAGAAACTGGAGACCAGGCTCCGTCGATATTGCAGAGAAAGTCCCGATCCTTGGGAGGTTTTCATCTCGCGGTCCGCTGAGCTGACGCATAACTGGCTGGTAAGGGCTGATGAGTTTGAACCTCGTTGGCAGACGTCCACTCTGCTTCGTAGGCTTTAGCCTGGCTGATGATCTGAGCCGCAACTGGTTTCCTATTCCTAAAATAGAACTCGTTTCGTGCTTTCCACAGGGACCATAGGATCCAAGGTGCCTCAGCCTGGAGGTCATTGACATGAATTAGAGAGGATTTGTACCACAGCTGACTGAGATTGGAATAGATGGAGGAGTTGAACAGGCTTGGATTGGCACCAGGGATGCCCGAGGTTGCCCACACCAGCTTAGCCAAGGGGCACAAAAACAACATATGGTTCACTGTTTCACCCGCTCCGCCACAAGAATGACAAGAGTTGTCGTCAGAGAGTTTGCGTTTGACCATGTTTCCTGCAACAGACACCGCGTTTTGGAGAATACGCTAGAGAAAGTGTTTAATCTTAGGCGTCACCTGCAGCTTCCAGATAGTGAGGTAAAACTGGTCTAACCCTGGTTGGTCAAGTGGTTTGTGGTTGCCTTTTAGCATCTTTTGTTGGACCCAAAAGCTTGATTTGGCACTATAGAGCCCTGTTTTCGAGTAAGTCCAGCTATGAGCATCCTTTGCACCTATTTGTGACGGGGATACCTTGTTGATGACGGGGATACCTTGTTGATCCAATGGAAATCTTCTGGGTGTATTAGTTGTCGTATCTTATGCCAATTCCATTGACCCAGATTCGGTAGGATGAGAGAGCTGACCTTCTGTGTTGTATCCAATTCAAGAGTGCAACTTCTAGGGGGACGGGCAGGGACAGTAGGTAGTCATGGATCCTGCCAAAGGAATGTAAGTTCACCACTTTTTTGAGAGAAAACTTTTTTCTGCCGTTTTGTGCTTAAGTAAACGACATATGTTTGTACTCAACTGTTAGAGAACGTCACGGTGTTTATAGCAGTTGAAAAGGGGTATTCCGAGAACAAAACTCGTGCCAAAACTTTCTACCGTTTTGTGATGATAAAGACGACATGTGTTTCCTCTCTACTGTAGAAAATGTAAAGGCTCATCTTCAGTTTAAATCTCGGGTTAATGGTTATTTGTTGAATTTTGACGTAATTCTTGGGCAAGCCATCATCTTTACTCTTCAATGACCAAATTTGACCAACTTTATGAAGAATTATACTGTGTTTGATCGTACATGTGTTTTAAGAATTACTCTCTTTTTATTGCTCAATGTTAAAATCTCTCAAACCTTAATCTCACAAATCACGTAAGTAATACACAACTTAGCAATTACTTATATAGGAAAACAAATCTAATCCTATCAAAAGTATATTTCGATATCTCCTAAATAATCTTAATTACTTATCTTTATCTTAAACATATCTCGTATAAGATAAACTCAATTTATGATAACTTCAAACTTATGTTATCATTCTCCCTCCTAAGCTTGAAGTAAACTCTTACGTTATATCCTTCACACCAATAAGCTCTCTCATTTCCTTGAACTTAAGTCTTCCAAGTGCTTTAGTTAAGATGTCCGCTCTTTGCTCGCTTCCGGGAACGTGTTCAACCTCAACTTGTCCATTTGCAACACACTCCCGTATAAAATGATATCTCGTATGTATATGTTTACTACGCCCATGAAATACCGGATTCCTTGTAAGAGCAATAGCCGATTGATTATCAATCCTAATGACCACTCTCCCACAAGGTGATTCAGTGACTTCACTAAGTAGATCTTGGAGCCAAATAGCTTGTCTTACTGCCTCCGTTCCTGCCATGAACTCGGCCTCAAATGAAGACAACGCCATCGTCTCTTGTTTTTTTGCGCACCACGAAATTGGACTCCCTCCTAAGTAGAACACATGGCCGGCTGTGCTCTTACCATCATCTAGGTCCACATTGTGGCTACTATCACTATAGCTAATTAACGACATTGTCGCCGATACTGGTTTAGTGAAGACTAGGTCAAGTGTTACGGTGCCTTGTAAATACCTCAAACATTGTTTCATTGCAGCACCGTGGGACTCCTTCTGATTCTGCATATATCGGCTTAAAACACCAACCGAAAACGCCAAATCCGGTCTCGTGTGAAGTAGGTATCGTAGACATCTAACATTTTTCTGGTAAAATGTGGCGTCTATGCCCTTTTCTCCCGCTGATTTAGATGGCTTTAAACCAGCCTCCATTGGCACATGAACCATGTTGCATTTACTCATTCCTGCGTCTTCAAGAATTTTGCAAGCGTAATGTCTTTGACTTAATGTTATCCTGTCGTTGACAAATCTCAATCCCAAGGTAATATGTTAGTCTTCCAAGATATCTCATCTCAAACTTAGAAGCCATCTCTTTCTTGAAACCCTCTATGATTTTCACATTTGTTCCCGAAACGAACAAATCATCAACATACACGGCAACAAGTATAGTGTCTTGGTCTAGTTTTCTCCTATATACCGAGGGTTCCTTTGAACACTTATGAAACCGTAAGGCTTTAAGAACTTCATTAAGCTTGTCATTCCATGCTCTAGGTGCTTTAATTTTCGTAAACCATACAATGCTTTCCGAAGTTTATACACCTTATCTTCACTACCTTTCACGACAAAACCCTCCGGTTTTGTGACGTATACGGTTTCTTTCAGCTCACCGTGTGGAAACGCCGTCTTCACATCAAGATGGTGTATTTCCCAACCATTAGAAGCTGCTAGGTTGAGAAGAAGCCGAATTGTCTCAATACGGGGCCACCGGAGCAAATACTTCCTCAAAATCAATTCCGTATCGTTGAACATATCCTTTTGCAACAAGTCTCGCTTTATACTTGTTTATGCTTCCGTCAGAAATTTGTTTTAACTTAAACACCAATTGGTTTAGCTCCATGTGGAAGATCAACAAGAGTCCACGTATGGTTCTTGATTATCGAATGAATCTCATCATTACAAGCAAGCATCCAACTTTCAGACTCCTTCGCTTCACAAAAATCCATAGGCTCATTATTTAAGCACATGAGCAATCTCTCTCCTTCTTTTTCAGCAAGTAGAACATAATTTTGGAGGTGCTTAGGTTGCTGCCGCTGTCTTGTTATTCTTCTTGTTGTTATCCGAGCTAGTTTCGGTGGTGGTATTATCAACAATAAGCTCCCCACTCTCTTCTCTTTCTTCTCCTATGTTATCATCACAAATATGTTCCATAGGTTCTGTATTTCTGACTCCGTCACCCGCTACATTCTCGACTTCATCTTCAAACAATACCGGAGTGTTAATGGTAGCTGCGATGCCATGATTACCGTAGGTCCCAAAACTAATCTCAAGCTCTTCTTCACTATCTCTCTCACGGGCATGTGAGTCTTCTTGCACTAAAACTCGTTTGTTCCACTTCCATCCCTTTGCTTTATCAAAAACTACATCTCAGCTAACCACAATTTTCCGAGACGATGGATCAACAATTCGATAAGCTTTAGAACCTGGCCCCGTTCCTAAATGGACTAGATCACGTGATCTATCATCTAACTTCTTTAGATGAGACGTCTCCACCTTTGCATATCCGATATAACCAAAAACTCAGAGGTGAGCAACATTTGGTTTCCGTCGACGAAAAAGCTCATATGGAGTGAGCTCTTCAAGAGACCGTGTGGCTATGCGGTTTAAAAGATAAGTAGAATGTCTCACCGCCTCACCCCATAGGTAATTAGGAACGGCCGTGTGCTTAAGGGTACTCCTCGTCATTTTCAACAATGTTATATTTCGTCTTTCAACCACGCCATTCTGTTGAGGAGTATACGGAGCGGTAAGATGCCTTTGAATACCAGAGTCTTCACAAAAAGCATTGAACTCATGAGACACAAACTCTCCTCCTCTATCCGTCCTCAAGATTTGAATCTTCATCCCGGATTCTCCTTCCACTAACACTTGAAACTTCTTAAATTTGCTAAACGTATCACTCTTCTCCTTTAGCAAAATTGACCACATATATCGTGAGTGATCATCAATGAGAACAAATATGTACTTGTTTCCCGCTGGAGTAGATGGTGTGATGGGACCACAAAGATCACCATGAATAAGCTCTAATAGCTTAGTGGCACGAAACGTACTTGTTTTTGAAATTGCATGTCTTGCTTGTTTCCCAAGTAAACATGAGCTAAAAGTGTCTTCTCCTTGTTAATACTCGAAATTCCCACAACAAGTTTCTTTCGTATCATGGAATTAAGTGCTTCATTATTAACATGTCCTAGGCGTGCGTGCCAACCACTAGACTCATCCATTGTAGCCGAGTGTAAACACACAGTACCTTTAAATCCCATCTTGACCACGTAAAGCCGATAATTTGATCTCTTCACCTTAATGAGTAATTTTCCCTCACGATCATGCAATGTCAAGTAATCACCGTGCATTTTTACTGTACACCCAGATTTTGTAGCTTGACCAAGACTAATAATATTACTACGCAAGTCAGGAATGAAGTAAACGCCGGAAAGTGTACGCAATTCACTATCTTGATCTTCAAAAATAACGGTGCCTTTCCCTTTAATATCTATCCGTGAATCATCACCAAACCTCACTTTCCCGGATATTGAGTAGTTGATATTAGAGAAATATCGGAGATCCCCGGTCATGTGATTGCTGGCTCCGTTATCAAGATACCACATATCTTCTTCTCCATTGTTAACTCCAAGTGTGGAACGGCACAATTTTCCCTTCATTGAGATACACCACTTCATGTACCATGAGATCATCCGCCACAATTGTGGTGTTGTTGTCTTCCTTTTCTTTTGCCTCTTGCAACTTTAGTAACCGGTCTGGACACTTTGATGCAAAGTGCCCGTATTCATCACACCGAAAACATTGAATTTCGGATAAATCTCTACCCTCATTTGATCGTCCTCGACCACGTCCTCGATTTCCAGCCCGCCCACCGCGACCACGATTTCTACTACCATCACTTGAGAGTACTGAGTTGGTTGAGTATCATTACTCGCATACATCAATTTCCTTGGTCATCACGGGAGTCCTCCTTCTCCTCCGAAATTTGCTCCTCATAAGCCTTCAAACGCCCTACGATGTCTTCAAAACTTGTGGTTTTGAGATCGAGGACCTGTTCAAGAGAGGCTACAATATGTATATATCTTGAGCGAGGAAGACTTTTAAGAAACTTCTTAACAAGTTTCGATTCAGCTATTTCTTCTCCAAGAGCAGTGGATTTCGACGAAATCTCGGATAACTTTCCTGTGAAGTCATCAATCTTTTCGGTGTCCTTCATCTTAAGACGGTCAAATTCCGCCATTAGTGTTTGCAATCGAGCCTCTTTAACGCGATCCCCACCTACGTGTCGTTGCTTGATCGCATCCCAAACCTTCTTTGCCGTATCCAGCTCGTCGACTTGCAAGATAAGAGACTCGGGAATTGATTGAAACAATAACGCGATAGCCATATCATTGCGATCGCTATCATCACCCGCTGTTTCCACAATATCCCAAACTTTGTGTACTTTCAAAAGGATTTTCATTCGCATCGCGCACACCGTATAATTTGTAGAATTTAGCATCGGACACTTGATGGAAGTTCCTCCATCTTTCGGTTTTGTTGTTTCAGGTGCGTCCCCCATGGTATCTTAAGCTCTGATACCAATTGAAAAATTATACTGTGTTTGATCGTATATGTGTTTTAAGAATTACTCTCTTTTTATTGCTCAAGGTTAAAATCTCTCAAACCTTAATCTCACAAATCACGTAAGTAATGCACAACTTAGCAATTACTTATATAGGAAAACAAATTTATTCCTATCAAAAGTATATTTAGATATCTCCTAAATAATCTTAACTACTTATCTTTATCTTAAACATATCTCGTATAAGATAAACTCAATTTATGATAATTTCAAACTTATGTTATCACTTTAAACTTCCCTTCTAATCTATGAGCGGGTGAAGCCATGGAATTCGAAACTAGAGATTACCATACAGTCTAAGTCTAATGCAAATGGGTTTCGGTTGACTTGCGTTGACTTAATAGCTTTTGGGTGAAACTGGTGGGAGGCTCTCTTTTTTAGTCTTGTATGGTAATGCACTTGTGTCGAGCTCGTAAGAATCAACCGGGATGCCTTTAGCTTCTTTTCCGGTTAGTTTGGTTGATGGAATAATGTGGGAGAATTTAAGGAACTCAGTAGGTTGAATTTGAGATGTGTCTGACAAAATTCGACGATAAACACTTGAAAAGCCTTCTACTTTACTCAAGAACGCAACATCTATTGGTTCTCTTTTATTGTATTCTGATAGGATCTCAACATACTCAAACTCAAACTCACGCTGAGTAGAGGACCAATCAAGATTCCAGTTCTTGAAAAGAGCCCATGTTTCTCCTATTCTTGGATATACACTGCCTGGATCTTGCTCGGAACTTCCTCTACAGTGAATAAGATGAGAGAACATGAGGATATCATTAGTGTCCTGATCTTCTCCCCATTTAAACTTACCAATAGATATTGGTAATCCTTTGCGAACCCATTTCCTTTCAATTTGAGTATCTGGTTTTGACTCTAGCCACCTAATTTCCATCATGAAACACGATGTTCTTGTAACTTTTCTGACGTTGGCGTAGAATCGCGGCATTTCATATGGTGAATCGTACAATGCCCAGGTCTGGCCAGCTTTGAAACACTTCTCGTCCCTGAATTTATCAAAGTTAGTGAAATCAGGATCAGGGCAATTGAAAAGCTTTGGTTGTTTTGATCTTGAAGAAACCTTTACTAGGTTTGCTAAGGAGAAAGGAAAGTAGAGTGCACAAACAAAACCTGCAATTTCTATAGGTGTGGTACATGAGTTTGAAGAAGATCAAGGAAGATCTCTGATCAGATGAGAAAGCATGCTTTAGCCGTAAATAGCTTCAATTTGATAATACAAAAGCTTCAATTTCGAATCTGATTTGGAAGGTACACTGTGAATCAGGCGGCTATGGCAGAAGTAAAAGCAACAAAAATCGACAATTGAAGGACCACAAAGAGAGAGAAACTCAAGACAATTTATCTACTATAAAGCTAATGTTGTGTGTGAGTTTTATCTAAGGACATCTCTAATGTATTACCCCATTTTTCACTCCAAAATGGAGTTGAGTTTTACTCCAATGTATTACTCCATTTTCTACCCAAAAAAGAATATTTTATAAAATATTCTATAAAATATTCTTCAAAATATATTTTTTTAATTGCTAAAGTAACTCTTTATTTATTAAAATTACAAATTAACCCACAAATTTTATTTTTAATAACTTTCATAAATTATGACATAGTTTTAACCATAATTATAAATATATATAAAAAACATATTACATAATTTAATTATAACCATTTGAATATTTTTCCCATAAATGTTCAACTAAATCATTTCGAAAAGAAAAATGAATATCTTTATCTTTGATCTTTCTAAACCGAGCAAGAAAATTACGGAACCGAATAAGATATTGCATGTTCGCATTGTTTTTAACGATAGCAACATTTATCGCCTCTTCTTCATGATCTAAATCATCTGTTACACCCATATTTTCATCGTTGTCTAAAGAAGATGATGATGAATTACAAGAAAATAGATTTTTGAATTTAAAGCTCATTTTAGTAAAGAAAATGAAAAATGAACAAAGTAAACAAAGTAATATATTATGTGAACTATGATGACTAACATAGAGATGATATTTATAGAATGTGAAAATATTAAAGTATGCTTCATGTTACCAAAGTCTAAGTCTTTGTATGGAAAATTTCATAATCTTTGCATAGAACTTTACATAATCAAAGTCTTTGTATGAAAAATTTCATAATCTTTGCATAGAACTTTACATAGTATATGCATGGTCAAATTAGTATATTTTCCATATTATATGTGTGGAACTTAGCACACAAATAAACAGGAGCGGATGTAGGTAGAAGGGTCTCGGGTCAGTTGACCCCACCAAATTTATTTTTTTTACTTTTTTTTCTTTAAAAAAATTTTGATGACCCCACTTATTTTCTAACTTTGACTCTATAAAAATTTTGATGACCTCCCTTCTTTTTTTTACCGGGAAATTTTTTGAAATAGTCCAAAAGATTACACTAATTGGTAGACTAGACCATGCTTTTTGTAAATTATCAAAATAGTATGTCCTTAAATAAAAACCATTAACCTTCTTCTTATTTACGATTATGCCATTATTGATATTTTTTAATTATTTAAAAAAAAATATAATCTTACCATTATACCCCTCCTTCCCCTTCTTCCTCCTTTCTTCCTTCGGCGAGCTCCACCTCCGTCTTCTTCTTCTCTTCTTCCTCTTCCGTCGTTTTCTTCTTTCTTCTTCTTCTTCCTTCTTCCTTCTTCCTTCTTCCTTCTTCCTTCTTCTTCTTCCTTCTTCTTCTTCCTTCTTCTTCTT
>KE152108.1:28457-40793 GCA_000411095.1 Aethionema arabicum | reverse complement strand
TGAGTTATTAAACTTTTTAAAATTATATACAAAAATAATTAAGAAAAAAGGAGAAATTCCAGCTTTTAGGGTTTTTTTCTTGAGAAAGTTGAAAGGTTTAGCCCATTAACCACCTAATTCAAGACCGGTTTATTCATCCAATTAACCACCTAATTCAAAACCGGTTTATTCATCCCATTAACCACCTAATTCAAAACCGGTTTATTTCGCCCATTAACCACCTATTCCAAGACCGGTTTAGAGTGGGTGTTTTTTTTCTGGGTTTAATGGGTAAATATAAATTGGTTTTCTACCATTTTTAAAGTTTTTATTTGGTTTAGTTCAAGAAACCTTTGATTCTGTTCTCCTTTTATGAAACAACTGTCAAATTGTATATATAAGAAACAAAATCAGTAAATTATATATTTTTATTTCATTTTTTTTATCAAACTTTTTTATATGAATTCGAGTTAAAACCATACCTTTATATCGGTCGAATTGACCGGTTTGGTCCATATTAAATCCAAAGTCATTGCTTTCACATNATATATATATCCCAAGTAATATAGCACATGCCACTTACATGTTCAACCTACCATTCAGTACCATAACCAAAGTCATTAGGTTCATATTACAACAAAATAATAGGTCAGTTACCCCAAAAGGAAGAGCTTTTAAAGCTATTAGCCGTGAGAATATATACCTTAGTAAGATTATGCAAGAAACCATCTTTAGTTAATATCTGCGAAAGACTGCTTATAATAACTTGTTTGCTGCAATCTGAGGATGACCGTTAATTCTTTTTATGATCGAACGGTCATAAACAGCTGGAAATATTCAATAAAAAGACTATTGAATATGCTGACTCTGTTACGAACCTGTGATATCTCAACAAATGGCATATGTATAAACGAACAACAAGTAGTAAATCTCCAATGAAGTTTTGAAATAAATGAAGTGATAGATATTGAAATCGTCGGTGAACAAATGTAGAAGAAGTAGATCACAAACCAGACACATCACGGAACTTAAGACACATTAAACCAAACACAAGTAACGGAACACAAATTGGTATACAAACCGGGAATAGAGTCAGAAAAAGCTGAGTTTTCAGATAAATATGTTTAGGTAAGATCATCTTCCTCCAACTCCTTTGCCTTCAGCTTCTCCTTAACCCTCAATAACATCGTTGTCTTCCACGAGTCCTACAAAAACCCGATTCCATGCTAAAGAAGAAACACAAAAACAAGGTATCATAGGTCCTGTTCGTTTGCACGTTGCTGAGTTCAGCCACGAGCATCAGCAACAGCAAACACACGTGATGTTGCTCGTCGTCACCAGCAACCGCGACAAATTGATGTTTGTTTACCCATTGTTGGTTCAACGACAAGTTTCGGCTTCAGACGATTTAAAATTTGAATCGCTGAAAGTCTAACATTTAAATTTTAATCCTCTGAACCAGCAACGGGTAAATAAACATGATCATCAACGAGTCACTGAGTTCGAAAAATGTAAGCGATACCCAACACGTAGTCGCCGGCGACTGCAACAAATTGATGTTCTTTTATCCATTATTGGTTCAGCGACAAGTTTCAACTACGAACGATTTAACATTCAAATCGTTGAAAAATCTAGCGTTTAAATTTTAGCCACCGAGATTTTTCGCCAAACTCTGCTGAACCAGCAATGGGTAAAGAAATATATTCATCAACGAGTTTCGACGACAAGTCTCAGCAACACTGAACCAGCGACGACAAAACGAACATAAATTTTTGTTGCTGTCTCCGAGAAGAGCAAACGAACAGGCCCATGCTCAACTTATGTATGTGATATGTGTTTATACCAGTGGAGTCATGCTGTCAAATTCCTTAAGAACGTCTAAGAATTTTTCAATATCTTCCTCGTCGAGTGCAGTAGCAATGTCCTATTGAGGAACAAACGCAATAAAGTTAACATGTTAAACAAGCTACTTACTGCATAAGCATGTATATAAACTGGAATTTAGACTCACCTTTAAGAACTTGCATTCTCGTGTTCCTGAAAACGTGGGATCGAGATCCTGCAAAAAAAGTAGACTTTTGAGTAAAAATCTTTATAAAATGTGCATATTAGGGATATTTTGTGTGCAAGAAGAAGAACCTGATATTTCTCCAGTGCATTAGTAATGGCAATAACATCAGCTTTGCATAGGTGGCAGATGCCAGCATTGAGAAGATGTCCCTTAACTCCATACTTAAGCAAGTTATTGTTAAGTGAATGGTTTGCTATTTCTTCATATATCTTGATTGCCTTCTCATATCTGTCAAAGATATGGCAGCTCATCATCCATCATTAAGTCCCCAAAGTACACAAAAAAAAGCTTTACTTGCTGCTCATTCATGGCGAACATCACATAATTGTGGATTCGACACAAAATTTAAAAGGGTTAGAGCTGAGAAAGTAAAGAAGTTGGGTACAGAAACTCTTACTGCTCCAACTGGGCAGCATATTGTGCAACCTTAAGGTTGCACTGATTTGCAGAAGTGGTCACTTCTTCATTTTGAAAGAACTCAGCTGCCTTTTCAAAGTAAGATATAGCTTGGTCGATCTTCTGATCAGATTCATAATACTCAGCAATTTCCTGCCAAATTAAGTATAAAACAATTAATGCACCTATAAGTACCCAGAAAATTGGACGACATTAAAACTAAACAACGAATCTTACTATCAAGTGAAAGAAACATCTTCGAAAAAATCCAACATCTATAAATATCTGGAAAACTGAAGAAGTGACCTAATATAACTATCTTCTTAATCTTCATACTAAAAATGTTTGATATATAATCCATGGTCAAAAGAGATACATGGTAACTTGTAATATCTAGCACTATTTATGGCTAATTCATGCTCACCTTGTAATATCTGGCAGCCATGTTAAGCCTTCCTATCTCACAAAATATATTCACTGCTTTCTCTAGGCAATTTGCAGCCTCTGCATATATGGCCATAGTTATATCAGAACAGACACACATATATAGAAAAACGCAAAGATGCGAGGGATAATAATAACCCATAGCAATAGAATTCCTGTATTAACTAAGATGCAGTTAAAAAGAGCAGCTTTAGGCTTTATGACACAAACATATCTTCCATAGGCTTATACATACCATTTGTGTTTACTTTCTTGTAGCACTTAGCAGCTTCAGCGTAGGCATTAGCAGCATCGTGTTTGCTATCTGACTGCAGATGCAGAACAATGTTATCATATACACCTCTACCATCTACAATATCGTGTCTGTAACTATTACAAAATTACCTTTAAGTGACAGTCTGCTAGTTTCAGATACGTCTTTCCGGCTTGATCCCCTGAACAATCACAGATTCAACACATAAGCAGAAGACACCATAGAAGCACTGAACAACGGTCAGTAATACATGAACCTATTAGGCTCAAAAACAAAAAAAAAGAGTCCAACGGTTACCATCTCTCTCAGTGCCACCTTCAGCTTCATTACTAATTTCGCTACTGGTCATTTTAACTTGATAAAAGGCCAAAAACCATGATCGAGCAATCTAAATGTCGAATCTACAGTGTTTTAGAATTTATTTATCTGATTCACAATTTTATGAATGGAATCGGTCAAAATATTCTTGCAGATCACATAGGCTCAATACCAACCAGAGACTACTCTACTTCTCACATAACCAACTAACGGATCAGACGAACAAATTAAAATAATTCTATTAAAGCAGAAATATCGACGATCAATCGAAGAACAGACGGATGAAATGAAAATCAAGCACACGGGCAAAATAAAGGTCGGGAGAAAAGAGAGGTGAGGAGATTACATAATTTGGCAAGCTTATAAGAATTAGCTGCTTTTTCAAGGAGATCGGAAGCATCTTCATACTTAGATCCAAACAAACCCCAACCATTAAGCTTCTTCTCTGCTTTCTTCTCAAACTCCTCCGCTTTCGCCTGATGATCCCCCATTTTTCCCTAACTCTGACTTCAAATTCAATCCGTAACACCTCCTATTGAAATGCTTCTTTACCTCCCCGGAGTACGATCGTTCTTCGAATGTGATTTCTTTCTTTTCCTTCGATGGATATTCGCTGCAAATGTGAAACGATAATCGATCGACAGCGTAAGATCAGGGAAACTTAGGCATAGCAAAGATTTTTCAACCGAGTAAGATGGGCCAGGGAAAATCTCATAAAACTGTGAAGAACAAAATGGGATTCATTTCATCAAAGCCCATTAGAATCTCAACACAAAACGTAATATATGTTTAATTTATGTGGGCCTAGAATTTAGATTAACTGAGCCCATTAAGAAAGCCCAATTTAGAAACGACGTCGTTTTGATGGATTTATATGATATGATAGAAATTAAAGAAAATTATGTAAGTGTTTAATCATTATGTTTATCACGTTTTCAATTATTCTTTAGCTGCCTTTTCGTTGTCTTGATGATATAAGTCTGACTAGTTATTTTCTACACGAATACGATGCCGGCTATTACCAATAATTATATTATAGTTTAATTAATTTCATTAGATAATTATTTTAGATACGTGTCTTGAATATTTCTTTTGGAGTTTATGTCCAATTTTAAAATGTAGATGTTAAGATCACAAGTGGTAGCACAATACTCATTTGGTCCACTTTTCCGTCTAAACACATTCTCTTTTGGAATGAAAAATGAATTATTGATTAAAATGAAAATATTATAGCTATTGGACCCATTTGTTTCCCTATTTTAAAAAGCTTTTTCAAGACTTTCTATTTAAATTTAAATAATGTAAATTTCCTTTGAACTCATTTATTATGTGTCTAGAAAAAGTCGATTTGATTATTTTTATTTATTTATTTATATTGTTTATAGGTTTTTTAATACGTGACGGAAGATCATTTGATGATATGCTTAATAAAACCAGCCTTGATTTTGTAAGATGAACGGTCAAATATCATTATACCGATTTTACCCTGAACAGCCACGTCATTACGCCCATCCATGAAAGGGTATTTGTGTAATTTTACCATTATATGTGCGGCTTCATAATAGAGCAACGACCAAAAAAAGAAGAGAAACTTTTTCCCGCCGGCGAAATTTTCAGTCTCTCCAGTGGTGGAAAATGTCTCCACAGATTAAAGCTTCTCTGTTACCGAAGGATGTGTCGACTTCTGAGAAGCGTGTTTCAACCTCCGGCGTAGTGTTCAATGTGTCCACGAGCATAATCGGAGCTGGAATAATGTCAATGCCGGCGGCTTTTAAGGTTCTGGGAATAATCCCAGCATTTGTGATAATCGCTATCATAGCTTGGCTTTCTACCATATCTGTAGGTTTCTTAATGAAATCCACCATAGCTGGAGAATCAACTACTTACGCTGGTGTTATGAAAGAGTCCTTTGGGAAAGCAGGATCAATCGCTTCACAGATTGCTACTATGGTGGCTACTTTTGGATGTATGATTATATTCTCAATTATCATAGGTAAACTAAAAACACCGTAATCTTCTCTCAAAATTGATCCAGTGAAGAGAATTTCTGCTACTGTTTGACCTAAAAACAGATCGCTGAGTTGAAATTTGTGATTTCTCTTTCTCAGGAGATGTGTTATCTGGTAATGAAAATGGAGGATCTGTACATCTTGGCGTTTTTCAGGAATGGTTTGGTTTTCATTGGTGGAATACACGAATCTTCGCTTTGTTGTTCATCTACATCTTCGTATTGCTTCCGTTGGTCTTGTGCAGACGTGTGGGTAAGTTTTCTTGTTTTCACAGAACCCTAGAAAATCAGGAACACAAAGAACAATGTTGGAATCAATGTATATTTCTGGGATTGTTGATGATTTGTGTATATGTGATTATGTAGAAAGACTGGCGTTTAGTTCTGCAGTATCGTTTCTTCTTGCGGTGCTATTTGTCGTCTTAAGCTCGGTTCTTGCAATTTCTGCAATTCTAAAAGGGCAAACAAAGAATCCAAGATTATTTCCAGAGTTAAACAATGGAGGATCGTTCTGGAATCTCTTTACAGCTTCTCCTGTTATAGTAACAGCTTTCACATTCCATTTCAATGGCAAGCACTAAACCTTTACACTCATCATTACATTGTTTTCTGTTTTCTCATGTTTCTGAATAATCTGTGACGAAAATTGCAGTTCATCCTATTGGATTTGAGCTTAAAGATCCATTACATGTGATTCCAGCAACAAAGATCTCTGTTATCTTATGTGCTGCAATCTATTTCGCTACTGGACTCTTTGGATACCTTTTGTTTGGAGATGCAACCATGTCTGATATTCTAGTGAACTTTGATGAAAGCTCTGGTTCCTCCATTGGTTCTCTTCTTAATGATGTTGTTAGACTCAGCTACGCTCTTCACCTCATGCTTGTGTTTCCTCTCATGAACTTCTCACTAAGAGCAAACCTTGACGAACTTATGTTCCCTGGGAGACCGTCTTTAGCAAAAGACTCAAAAAGATTCATTATACTCACTTTAACTCTGCTCATTTGCTGTTTCTTGTCTGCAATCGCTGTCCCAGATATTTGGTACTTCTTTCAGTTCTTGGGATCAACAACTACAGTCTCCATAGCTTTCATATTTCCAGCCGCCATTGTTCTAAGGTACAGAAGCTTTTTTTTTGCTTTCTACGTTACAGAAACGAAACAAAATCTCATGTTTTTGTTTCTGATTATTGCAGGAATGTGCACGGTGTCTCGACCACAAAAGAGAAGATTATAGCTGCAATAATGCTAGTTCTTGCTGTTGCCACGAGCATCATCGCCATCTCGAGCAACTTATTCAGCCTCACAGCAAACTCACCATGAACAAAGTTTTGCAGTTTTGCAGCACAGGTCCCCTCTTTAATCATTTCAACAATCACTTCAAGAATCTGTAAAAAGTAATATCTTTCCCCCACCATTTATTTATATCTTTGTGAAAATAGTTTTGTCAGAAATGGAAATGTAATAGCTTTAGGTAGTACAATGTTGCTACTTAAATTAGATAAAATAAGATGAGAAAAGTTCAACAAAAGCTGCAGTTTCTTCAAAACTTATTCCTTAAATTACTTTCTCAAAGGACCATATAAAATCAGACAGCATTTAGAACAGAATAAAACCTCGATTAATCCGAATCAGAAGGAAGATGATGTGTTACCGTTCTTCAAAAGCTCGAGATTATGTAATTCTTGACCTATCTGAAATATTCAAACCCCTTTTGAAAAATTTAGTACCTTATTGAGAAGCAATTGCAAGCTTTTTATCATCTAGATTCTTGAGTATGGTTGACTTATATGTTGAAATGTCTGAATCTTCCAAGGAATCTGGAGTTGATTCGACGATAGAGAACGCTCCATTACTACCTAGAAAGTTAGCAGCTTCATCTGCAGACAAATCAGAGTTTAAATCTACATGACATAAGAGGAAAAATGCAAAGATCTAAGCTCAAAACAAGACTTTACCTGATTTGGATAGCGCCGCAAGAGCTTTTAAGGCTTCTCGCCTCGTCTTATCATCTTTAGCAGTCCCTAACATATGTAGAAGTTCTTGAGCTCCACCTAACTCTACAACCTTCATTCTCCTTTCATCTTTAAAAACCAAAACCACATATTTACACACACACACGCATATAAGGTAAGATATATGACAAGTTTACTGAAATTTGAAGGCTTAGTTACCATCAATGGCGAAACGGGAAAGTCTAGAAGCTCCCATGCGCTTAAACAAGGGATCTTTGACATGTAAAAGAGATATTGATTGCTGAATCAGAGTATCACCTAAACCAGTAAGTGACAAGTCAACATCATTAGTAGAGTAAACAACAAAGATCTTGCAGATGAAATCTAACACTTGGTTTTAAAGGACAAGAAACGCCCTGAAGCGATAACAGACTCAGTGTCGCCTGATACGCTTCATGTAAGTAACTTTTAAATCACACGTAAGAGAAAAAACATAATTAAAACCACATCTTTAGAATTTGAAGCAAACAAACCAATCCAAAACATGAAATCAATCCAAAACAGAACAAAAACATAAACTTTCTTTGAGTTATGTTACTGTTCTGAATTGGATTGGTTTGATGTTTTTGGATTGCATTGGTTTGATGCTGTTTTTTTTGCTTCAAGTTCTAAAGATTTGGTTTGAATTATGTTTTTAATCTTACATACAAGTGATTTCAATGTTATTTACATGAAGCATGTTTCAAAAGCACCTCAGGCGCCAAAACGATATCACCGAGACACCCGATTGATGCTTGGTTCTTGTATCTTTAACTCGCTTTATTGTGTTGATGCACCAAACATATAGTCTTTGCCGAGGCACGCTTTTTAAAACCAAGATCTAGCAACGTACCCATATAAGGGAAGAACTGGTAGCCGACATACGAAGCAGTCCCAGCAAAGAAAAGTTTGAGCAACCACCCTATCTTCCTCTCTGCTTCTTCCTCCAAAGTAAGATCATCTAGAAATGAAAACCAAAGTCAAGCAAATCAACACAAAATTTCTTGATTTCAGTTCACACTTTTCAAGAATCCTTTGCTCTTATGTTCTTGGTCTTCACAAAAAAGGATCTTGCCTTCATCAAACAAAGTAACCACTTGGAGTAAAATTACAAGCTAATGTGATCATCTGGACTGAAATTGAGAACATTTCACAAAATGGACTCAATTACTACTGAACTAAAGATTATCAAATTCATAAAACCCTAAACTTCTCCATCTTAATCCGGGTCAAAATTGAAAACCCAGTAGTCGATCTCCTCACATATAAAGTGTAATAGAAGCAGATATGATGCAAAGTAACCACTTGGGAGTAAAATTGCAAGCAAATGTGATCATCTGGACTGAAATTGAGAACAATTTCACAAATGGACTCAATTACTACTTAACTAAAGCTAATCAAATTCAAAAATCAGAACATTTCACAAAACCCTAAACCTCTCTATCTTAATCCGGGTCAAAATTGAAAACCCAGAAGTCGATCTCAAGTATAACAGAAGCAGATATGACTACAATCGAAAGAAGCAAAGGATTTGAATGGGAAGTGATTAAAAAGGAGGCACCTTTCTGTTTCAAGGAGGAGTAGTTCCGAGATCGAAGATTCGGACTTCTTCCTCTGCAAAAATGCTGCAATTTACTATGGATTTCAGGAAAAAATCAGTGATGACCCCATTAAAGTATTGATGAAGAGAAAGGTAATGACCTTAGCGAAACGAGCAGCAAGAATCCGCATGACTTATCAAAGCTTAGAGCTTTTTTTGCTCGGTGACCTTGTGTTGCTGCGTCGATGCTTTTGGTTCTACGAAGTTAAAAGACCTAAATTTCAATGCCTAAACATAAACATAAGTCGAAAATTAATTTTAATTCTCAAAATCGATGAAATATAATTACATAAAACTGTAAGAAAAAAATATTACTATCTGTTAAAACAAAGTCGAGGAATTAACGGTAAAATTGATAGATTGGAGACCAACTGACAATTAAATAAAAACATTTTCTACCGTATAAATATATCAGATAAGCAATTATATAAATTTATCTTCTTACAAAAACAAAATTATATAAGAAATCAACTCTTTTATAAATGAGAGTTTAAAATCATTTTCCTATGTCTTTATATCGGGATATCCCGTAATTTCAAACCTCCCTTATATGCCAATATATACTTTCCTCTTACGGCATAATTAGATTGATACACAATACCATAATTATGTTGTATTTCCTTCTTTTGCTTCGTACATTGGTTGTATAAGTTTGATGGATCTTCAGCTTTGAAAAGATATAACACAAACTTTAAGCACGACATTGGTTTGTGACATGGTATCAGAGCTTTGTCAAAGCTTTTGATTTTTTTTTTCGATTTCTGGGTTCTTTCCTCCTGATTCTTCTCTGATCTTCTCTATTCTTTCTCTCGTTCTTTCATATTTGACTCATCATGACCACACGTGTGGAAACCACCCGACGAACAATCTCTCCTTATGATCTCACTTCCGGTGACAATCCCGGATTTGTTATTTCTCAACCAGCTTTGAACGGCTCAAACTACGATGAATGGGCAGCCAATATTCGTTTGGCTCTCAAGGCAAGGAAGAAATTCGGATTTGCTGATGGTACTCTTTCCAAACCTAGTAACGATTCTGATGATCTTGATGACTGGTGGACCAACAATGCCCTTGTTGTCTCTTGGATCAAATTAACGATTTCTCCCCCTGTACGTTCCAATTTGACTCATTTTGATGTTGCATCTGATCTCTGGGAACACATCAAATGTCGATTCTCGGTGAAAAACGGGCAACGTGTTCAACGTTTGAAAACTGAACTTGCTACTTGTCGTAAAAAAGGATTGCCGATTCAAGCCTATTACGGAAAGCTTATGCAGATCTGGACCAGTTTAAAAGACTATCAGCAAGCAAAGACAATGGAAGAGGTAGCAAAGGAACGCGAAGAAGACAAACTGCACCAGTTTCTAATGGGGCTCGATGACGGTGTTTACGGATCCGTCAAATCTAATCTTCTATCCCGTACTCCTCTTCCAAGCTTAGATGAAGCCTATAATGTTTTGATTCAAGATGAAGAATCTAAAGCTCTTGGTCGTCTCCTCGCTGAACAACCCGAAGAAGTTGCTTTTGCGGTTCAGCCGATGTCACGAAATAAAGGAATCACCGAAAACAGAGACAAGGTTATATGCACTTCCTGTGGTAAATCTGGCCATCTCGCCGACTCTTGCTTTCGCAAGATCGGGTATCCACCTTGGTGGGGTGATAGACATCGGCTCCCTTCGGCTTCACGGTCTTCTTCGGCACTTTTGCCGACACCTAGTACCGGTCGCGGTTTCCCACCGGCTCGCGTGAACCATATGTCCTCCGCTGCATCACACTCAGATCTTACCGGCGCCGATCGTGTAGGCATAAGTGGTCTCACAGACACGCAATGGCGAAGCTTGGTAACATTACTCAATGAACGTGAACAAACTTCTCACACCACCAAGTTATCTGGTATAGTTTCCTCTCTCTCTTGGATTATCGACACAGGTGCCTCGAACCATATGACTGGTTCCACTCAGGTTTTTTCGGAAATTCGTGACATGTCTCCGGTTTTAATTCGGTTACCCGATGGTAGGCATACCTCAGCTACCCAATTTGGTTCGGTTATTTTGGGTCCTCATCTTCATCTCCAAAATGTGTATTTTGTGGATGGATTGAAGTGTAATCTGATCTCCGTTTCTCAGCTGAACCGTGATCGAGCTTGTGTTTTCCAAATCACTGACAAAATTTGTGTGATTCAGGACCGCACTACGAGGACGCTGATTGGAGCGGGTGAACAACGTAATGGCTTATACTTTTTTAAGAACATGGGTGTCGTGGTTGCTTTACACACTTCTCATTCCAACCTTGAAGATGTTTGGCATCGTCGCTTAGGGCACCTTTCAACAAAAGCTCTTGCTTCTTTATCTCTTTCAGATTTACGAAATAAAAAGGATTTTGATTTTACGACTTGCGAAGTGTGTATCCGAGCAAAACACTCTCGTAATTCTTTTCCGTTGAGTTCGAATAAAGCTACTGAAATTTTTGGACTTGTTCATTGTGATCTTTGGGATCCTTATCGGACACCTTTATTGTGCGGTTCTCGTTATTTTTTAACAATACTTGATGATTATTCTTGAGCTCTTTGAAAAGATATAACACAAACTTTAAGCACGACATTGGTTTGTGACACTTTATATGTATCTGTCATTGGTACCAAATTACACAAATTCTCTCAACTCACGTGTAACTTGGTTTCTTCACTAAAGATGTTTTTTAAAAAAAAATTATTAATTAAAAAGTCATTATAAAGTTTCTTTGTAGTGTATTTTAATTTTGTTTTAGTTGGTAGAAGCCGATTTCAGTAGTTGAAATGTATAATTTAAATGCAATCATTATTATTCGAACATTAATCTTTTGTGGATGTAAAAAAAGTTTATGAATGACGAACCACTAATCCATCATATTCTAATGATGTACATTAAAAACTAATTAGTTTTTGATACATGTATATTGCAATAGTAATAACTAATGCATACATTGTTCTACTTTTTGTAATTTCTTAGTTAATGATAATCTATACTATATAATGATAATCTATACTATATAATGGGAGGTAATCCTCACTTCGAAGCCCTCCACATCATATAGTAATTGACCAATTATATTTTGCCATGTAGGAAACGAATATACAGCTCATCTTCTCTTAAAACACATCATAAACCCTAAAGTTTGAACCCTTCTACCTCCCTTTCTCAACGTTTTCCCCGACCTCTTCTTTCCCTTCACCATAATTACACATTAAAATCACTGTCTTTCTCTATAACGCCCTTTTTCTCGTCTTTCTCTATAA
>KE152107.1:93179-107779 GCA_000411095.1 Aethionema arabicum | reverse complement strand
CATATTTTTAATGTTTTAGTCATTTTATTAATCTTGTGTTGTCTATAATGGTGAAACTTTAGATTACATGAGTATTCTTGATCATATTGAAACTATTGTTTGAAGTTCTTGTATTTTATAAACACAAAAAAGTCTGCATAGAATCTATTGGTTTGTAACTACTTAAAATCAATGAGTAAGATTGATTTATTTAAATCTAATATTTTATATTAAAACAAGAAATATGCAAGTTATAATAACACCTTTTGTTGTAATGATGTGAGTTATCATACCTTTTCATTAATTTACTATATATATATATATTCAAAATTTAGATTTTGTGTTTCAATTTTTTATTTAATCTCATACCTTTTTTTTTCTACCAATCTTGTCATTGATCGTTTCTATAATATATATGTACCTATTTTACCTTTTTTTATAAACTATTTGTTGTTTTATTACAACCCACACTTAATCAATTTAATATAAACTTCATTTCTTTAATATTATTTAGGCACAAACATACTATAAATTATACTACTTATAAATAATTATTGTATTATTTATTATTGTATGTATGTAAAGTTTTAATTACTATATATTTTTGTTATACGTAGAAATAGCTTATTGCAAATGTCAGACATAAATATAATATTTTATCTTTTATAAACTTTACAATTTAATAATTTTTACATTAATTGTTTTATGTTAAAAATTTCAGTGTTATAATTATATATTTGATACACATAAAATAGCTTATTATAAATGTAAAATATCTATATATATAATCTTAATTTTTCGTATTTTTATAAAAATTGAAACCCGCGCGGCAACGCACGGGTACGATACCTAGTTATATATAAAATAAATAAATTATTTCATTAATGGTATTTTGGTAGTTCTTTTGAACTTCTATGGTTTTTTTGGTAATCCAGATATTTTTGGGATAAAAAATATAGGGGTATAAAATAGGAATTAAGTGGAAAATATGGGCTAGTGAGGGAATTCTCCCTTTATTCGTTGTTATACTCTACGGTTTATATTCATGTATTGTATATATAATTATATAAATACCATGAAAATAAATTATACATGGTATTAATAAACTATCACAATTTTTTTTTCTTTGGGTTGGTGTTGATACTAGCATTATTTTTAAATTTATACTCATGTATTGTGTAGTGTATATAAATACAGTGATAGATATTAAAAGTAAGTATGGATCTGGTTAATTGTATAAAGTATGGACCGTCATTGGAACTCCCAATTTTTGTTAATCGAGAGATCAAAACGAATATATATAAGTTTTTTAAATGCTAAATATATCACTCTCATGAAACATGTTATTAATAAAGTATCACAATTTTATATATATTCCCAATTGCCATTTGGGTTGGTGTTGATATGTTTTTTTATTACTATTTATTGATTGTTATTTTATATTAAAATTTATGTATTGTATATGTAAATATAAACGAAATTGGTCATAAATAATTGTTGACTGTTATTTTAGAATTATATTCATGTATTGTATGTATATTTATAAATATACTACTATTTAATTTTATTATTTTAAACTTTATATCGACTTGACTTCTTACGTGTGCCACGTGTTCAACGTTGGTTAAAGCACACTATTTCATCACCCTCACGTTCGTAGATCGATTTTCTCTTTTAAAAACAAACCATTTTTTTTATTTTCTTTCCCCTTCAATTCTACAGCGTTCTTGGTGCTAGCGACTCTGTAATCAGATCTTACTCCTCAGAGATTTGAATCTCGAAGTAGAGAATCAACACAAATAATATGAGGAGTTTCAGCTTCTTTGAGAGATTCTCAAAAGCTTTCCAAGATTATCCTTCTCTTGCAAGGATTATCGTCGTCTCCACGATCAGGTCAGTTTATTTTAGCCTTTTTTATGCGGAGATTCATGAAATTAGTAATTTCGATTTGAAATTCATCTGTAATAACCTTGCCATATCTCCTTCCATTCTATGTCTCGCATGTATAATCCTTTGGATTTGATTTTTCTAGATTCGATTTTAGCTTTCGTTTGAAGGAGCGACGTAGTAGTGTAGATGCTTATTCTCCTGATAAAGGATTGGTTAGATTCTATGCGTTGGATTGTTCACGCAACACTTGCTTTTTCTACATTTTGGAATCGTTTCATCTTATGTGTTTCGCTAAGAAACAAATCTGATTCGATGAACTCGTCCACCGAATCATATTCTCGATTTTCAAATTTCGCTTCAGTGTCTATGCCAGGGATTCTATAGTGCTTTTCTGTCCTGGATCCGAAATATCAACATCTTTTATCGGTTGATTTGGTGGAAAGTTGTTAACACCGTGAAATGATTGTCGATTTCTTCAGATCGCTGATTGATTATCTCGTGTTTTAACTTTTCTCGGGTTCTCTGTGATGTGTTTCTATAAATAATTTTCTTTTATTCATAACAGTTAGACTGATAATTTACTGCGCATTGGTATAGTGGTGGGGGACTTATAGCCTATTCTGAGGCAAATGGCGTAAATGGTGTTGCTACAGTTGAAAGTGGAACCAGGAAGAAAAAGGTGGTGCTGCTCGGAACTGGATGGGCTGGAACTAGTTTCTTGAAGAATTTAAATAATTCTTCGTATGAGGTTCAGGTTATCTCCCCTCGAAACTACTTTGCTTTCACTCCCCTACTACCTAGTGTTACTTGTGGAACTGTTGAAGCTCGCAGCGTTGTTGAGCCAATTCGAAACATTGGAAGGAAGGTAAATCTTGCTCTCAAAACCTTTCTCGATAATGGCTGTCCCCATATAAATACTGCACCTTCCTTTTCCATTCTGCAAACTCAAGTGTTCTGTTCTATATTTCTCTAAAACATATCAATCTTGAATAGAGGGCACTTTCTGTAACAGTTAGCAAGTATCTGGTATACAAGTAGTGTAATGTGTTAGCCCCCTAAGTTTTAGTTGCAGAGTATGCGTTAGACCATTAGTATAATAGTGCCTGTACTTGCATATATTGGTATATGGGCAAGTTGCAGTACTGTGTTTTGCTGAAAATAGGGTAATATGCGCTCGTTTTTCTTTCCTGGTGAGCAGAAAAACTTTGAAACATCTTACCTGGAAGCAGAATGTTTCAAAATTGATCCAGCAAGCAAGAAAGTTTTCTGCCGGTCCAAACAGGGCCTTAGCTCGAACGGGAAGAAAGAATTTTCTGTTGACTATGACTACCTTGTAATTGCTACTGGAGCTCAGTCTAACACATTTAACATTCCTGGTGTAGAGGAGAACTGTCATTTTCTGAAAGTAAGTTTTCTAGCTCCAGTTAGTATATTTACTGTAAACAATGATGGTTTGCAGCTCAAAAGCGTATAAATGAGTTTACTGTCTAATCATTTGTTTGGAGGCTAAAGTTTCTTAAAGTTAAATGGGTTTCGATATATGTCTGTTTATAGGAGGTTGAAGATGCCCAAGGAATCCGTAAAACTGTAGTTGATTCCTTTGAAAAGGCAAGTTTACCAGAACTAAGCGACGAAGAGAGGAAGAGGATCCTACATTTTGTGGTTGTTGGTGGTGGACCAACTGGTGTTGAGTTTGCTGCTGAGTTGCATGATTTTGTTAACGAAGATCTAGTCAGACTCTATCCTAAAACCAAAGATTTAGTGCGAATCACCCTTCTAGAGGCTGCAGACCACATCTTGACCATGTAAAAATGCTTGATCTCATCTCGGTTAATCCTGTAACCTTCATGTTTCCATTAAAAAACTTGTATCGTGATTCATGAGAAGCTTTTGTTTCACAGGTTTGACAAAAGAATCACGGAGTTTGCAGAAGCAAAGTTTAACAGAGATGGTATTGATGTAAAACTAGGCTCGATGGTGACAAAAGTGAATGAGAAAGATATATCTGCTAAAACCAAAGCAGGAGAGGTTTCTTCAATTCCTTATGGAATGATTGTCTGGTCAACTGGTATTGGAACCCGTCCTGTGATAAAAGACTTCATGAAACAAATTGGTCAGGTGAAGTAATGTGCTGATACGAACTCACACACTACAATTCTTAAACGTTTTATCACCTACCTCTTAAACATAGTTTTGTAACTGCAGGGTAATAGACGTGCTCTAGCTACTGATGAATGGCTTCGTGTAGAAGGATGTGATAATATATATGCCCTTGGTGATTGCGCAACAATAAATCAGCGCAAAGTCATGGTAACTAAATCTTCCTTACACTAATGTTATGGATTCAAAACTCAATTTAATGGTCTCCTGTTGTGATTGACTCTTAACTGTTTTTTCAGGAGGATGTTTCTGCGATATTTAACAAGGCAGACACGGACAAATCTGGAACACTGACACTGAAAGAGTTTCAAGAAGCAATGGATGATATATGTGTTAGATATCCTCAAGTTGAGCTGTACTTGAAAAGCAAACGTATGCGTGGCATAGCAGATCTTCTAAAAGAAGCTGAAGCTGATGATAGCTCAAAGAAAAACATTGAACTGAAGATCGAGGAATTTAAAACAGCTCTTTCTCAAGTTGACTCTGAAGTGAAGTTTCTTCCAGCTACAGCTCAGGTAAGCTTGTTTTGCTGTCTTCATCTTCAAAAACACACACGCTTGTTTGCTAAATTTGGGTAAATTATAAATCTCTGTCATGTGGCTTTCAGGTTGCTGCACAGCAAGGCACTTACCTTGCTAAATGCTTTGATCGTATGGAAGAATGTGAGAAGAATCCAGAAGGTCCCATTAGGATTAGAGGAGAAGGTCGTCATCGTTTCCGTCCCTTCAGGTTCGTCCTTCCCAAATCTGAATATGTTTCATTTTAGCTTTTAATGCCTCAGAGTTTTCTTTTTATATATACTTTAAAAGAAAATTATTCTTTTAGCAAAAGGAAAATGGTAAAAGAGACATTGAACTTTGAACTTTGCCGATTTGGTGTAAAAAATCCTTGTACTTAAAAAATGATTTTTTTAGACTCTGAACCTTGATAACCAGATTTTTTAAAGCCCAAACTTTAATAACCATGTTTTTTAAACCGAAACTCAAATTCAAACTTGAAATTATAGTATAATTAATCCTAAATTAAATTATTTTTTTTGTCAAATGTTGAAATTATAGTTTCATTTTATGTTCAAATATAATTTTAATTAAAAAAATCTCGTAGGGTTTAAAAACCCCTTTTGTACACCAAATCGGCAAAGTTAAGAGTCTATTTTACCATTTTTTCCAAGTAATTATATCATAACGATTTGAATTTAGCAAACAGAAAAGATTAAAATTTTAAATCTTTGTAGAGCCGTCGTATCTATACATATTGGGACATTATAATGCCATAATTAGGCCACTTTATGGGTTAAAAAGATAAGAATGCAGAGCAAATAAGTAGATTATACTTACCAATATTGAACATTTTTTCACATAGTTGCTTAGTCTTAGACTTAACTGTTGTAGATGATTAAGAAAAAATGGTGGATTATATATATATATATATATATATATACAGGTACAGACATCTAGGACAATTTGCACCACTAGGAGGAGAGCAAACCGCAGCACAACTCCCAGGAGATTGGGTTTCAATAGGACACAGTAGCCAATGGCTATGGTACTCAGTCTACGCTAGTAAGCAAGTGAGTTGGCGAACGAGAGTACTTGTTGTCTCTGATTGGATGAGACGTTTCATCTTTGGTCGGGACTCAAGTAGCATCTGAACAACAACAACAAATACTCTAAACCCTAAACTAAAGGATTTTGATTTCTACGTTTTATTATAAAATAATGACCCCATAAGAGAAAGAGGAGACTCGTTTGTTGTTCACATATATTCATATATCCTTTACTTTTCAAGACTTTTTTTTGTTTATTATCATATTTTTGTAACTTCTATTACAAATTTTCTTGTAACAGAAGAAGAACAAATGGAATTTATTTTTGTTACTGTATCCAATATTTTTAATTTTTTTTTTCTTTGTTTATTTTGAATTTTGGATTTTGTTATATTTTTGGGATATGATCATTTCAATGATGATATAATAATCGTTTGTTTCTATTCGTTACCCATTTTGATAAACAGCAAAATATATTGTTTTTTTAACATCAATTTGAAGTACAAGCATGTCCGCATGTTTGAATTCAGGTACCTAGATATTAAAAAAATCAATTTACCATTTGTGCTGCTTTGTCTTGACAAACGAATATTGATTTAGAAAACGGTAGATTAATAAAATGTTATTAAGATTTATTGAATAAGATACTTATTTGAGCATAAACACACAATTTTTATTTTTTTCTTATTGGTAACTAAAATGGATAATTAAAGATAGTGTAGGTGAAAAAGATTTGAGAGTATATAAAAAAAGAAATCAAGAAGTTCTATATTTCAAAAAAAAAAATTTAGAGAATCAAGATTTGGTGTCAACAATATCGGTGACGCTAAGAATATCGGTGAAACCAACTTTCTTGCGGAGGCGGACGGCTAACTTTGCGGCGTCGACTCCTTCTCCGATCACTATCATTTTATCTTTCTCTTCTCCTTCTAATCCCACATGACTCACTCCTGCACCATTCATTTTTATATTTATTTTAAAAATATTTAACCAAGAAAATTAAATTAATTATATATATATATATATATAACAACTCCCCAAAAATTACATTAAAATTCCCAAAAAAAAAAAACAGTAATATTAAAGCAAAGATTTTACCATTTGTTTCCGCAGCAATCTGGAGAGCTTTTGAATGACATTTTTGGCATCTCATATTCACAGACATCAAGATTTTCTGTGATATCAAATTCCAAAACATTATTAAATAATATTTCATCCCTTTTAAAATAAATACAGTATCGTTTTAGAAATTTTTTTTTTCTTTTTAGAATAAATGTTGTTTTAGATTTTTTAGATAATTTATACAAGTAAATACTAGTTATATCTTCAATAATATTTTTTTAAAAAATCATTATAATATATTTATATATTTGGTAAATACTTTTAGTATGTAAAATTATTTTGGATAAATAATTTTTTTTTAAAAATTGTGTGAAACAATGCTAAAACAACACTTGAAATAATAAAGATAGTAATTAATAAGTTGATATTAAAACAAATCTCTAACATACCTTCGCCATTTGTGTAACCTCTTTGAGAGAAATTAAACTCTTTTTTTTCTTCTTGTGTTTAGTTTATTTTCCATGGTTTAAGAGATTTCCTTTATAAAGAAGTAACGAGAAGAGGGAAAAAAAAAAGTAACGAGAACTATCTCAATGATTTTCTTGAAGTCACGGTTCACATTAGCAATTGCCATGAAATTACATAGGAAACTTCATTTTGTAACTACTTCTTAGTTAAGTTCTTTAAAAATCTCTAATATAAAAACACATGTTAGTGGAAAAATAAAACAAATGTTATGTTTTAACCGACTAATGCGTAATGAGAGTCAACCAAATAAATCATCACATTTTTTTCTAAATGGGGTTAGATAATTTAGCCATGCAATTTTGTCAAAATCTGGAAGTTACTAAAAGAAACGAATATAATATAAATAGTTAATAGTTATAATAGTATCTCCACTTGATTAGCTTCTTTAACAAAAAAATGTTTTTTTATCAAAAAAAATATATTTATTATGAACTTTAAATTAATCATGATAATAGTCAAATATGTCAAAATAAATATTTAATTATTTTAAATGTAAATAGTTTTTTAATAGCAATTTAGAAAATATTAGTTTTTTGAGTTTTTAGATTATATCACAAAAAGTAACTTTATTAACAGATGTAGTATATCTTATTATCAAAATTTCTAATCATTTAGAGATGCACGAATCAACCTAGAATAGTTTGCATCTTTTGTGAAATTTATTGATATTTTTCAAGACATTATTTTAAATTAGTTGCATTTAAAAAATCAACAATTTATTTTATCACATATTACTTTCATCACAATTAAATTAAAATTTACAATTATTTAAGAATAAAAAATAATTGTTTAAGATATTTTCGCTTTTGCCACTTTGATAACTTGAAAACAAAACTTTGTCATGTTTTCTAATATCTTTTTCATTCACAACATTCTTTAATCCTTACAGTTTATAAATTTTATTTTGCTATTAATAATACTAAGTGACTATCTGAGTATCTGTCCAATTTAAATATTTCATTAGTTTCTCACGAACTGTATGTTTGACATAACAATATAAAATTCTATGATTTATTTTTTCCATTTTTAATTTCCTGTCATTATTTATTCAGTTTTCAAGCTAAATGTTTGAGATTAAATATAATGTTGTTATTAATCTTTATATCTGATATTTCTGGTCGTTTTTTGTTTGTTTCACAATTTTATATTTGAGATAACAATATCTTATATATTATGATCGGCTTTTATATAAAAAAAAATTATGATCTATAACATCATAGAGCTTTCTCTTTCTAAAACTACTATTTTTTATAATATCTATAAAATTGCATGATTTCATAAAAATCTTCAAATTTCTTGGTCATTTAAATTAATGTGTCAAGAAAATTCTTAATCTTAGCCACTCGCAAAGAATTAGAATAATCCACTACTGATTAAGAATAGATAATAAGTTGATTAACTTTTGTTCAATGATTTTGATTTGTTAAAGAGAAGAACAATTTCTACTTGACAACTTTTGATTTTTATTTCTTTACATTCTTTACAGAAATACACAAAACAAGAAAGATCTAGAATATTCACAGAAACCATTTTCCAAGAAAAAAAAACTCAAAATCAAAACACAAATCAGAATCTGTTTCGATTTTATTTTCTTTTTCCCCTCTTTTCACCAGATCTAATTTAATTACCTCCCCAACAGCTCAGAAACATAACCGTTCTTAGAGATTCCTCCGCTTGTCGCAATCTCTCACTCGCCGCCACACCAAATCCACTCGATTCAAGATCGCCTCTCAGCTTCCGCACCGAAGATGATCCGATTGAACTCTGCGGCGACGAATTACTACCAGACGCCGATTCCTTAACCGTAGATCTGATATCGGCGCCGCTACTTCCGCTTATACACTTTTCTTTCATAAACCTACCAGAAAACTGACTAAACACTCTACTCATTTGACAAAATTCGCCGTGAAAATGGATTCTACCGATTTAAACTTCTGAATCTCTTGAGAAATTTGAGATTTGAGATATTTTTTTCTTTCTTCTTCGGAGAATTAGAGGTTTGATATATAGAGGAAAGATAGTGTAAGCCAGAGGATTTGGGAGAAACTACCGGCTGAAACGGTACAAAACAATGGGCTCGATGGGCCCATCTCATTGCTAATTTGTCTATTAGATAAGTGACCGGTACGTGCCGGTTAATGAAGATTCTCGACACGTCGGTATGGATATGATCGACAAGGAATATATATTATTTTTAGTTTTAAAAATAATTTTCTATTTTAAGCAGAAATTAAAATATCTATTTTGCTTTTTTTCATGGATTTTTATAAGAAAATCTCGGATGGATAATTATGAATTAATATGAATTGTTATTAATTTGACTAAGACATTATCTTCTGATGTTTATTCATAATTTTCAGCTTGACTTTTTAATTACTCATGTGTTTTTTTCTCTAATACGTATATCTTATATTTGTTTTTTCTTATATTATTAGAAGTTTTTTCTTTTGTTTTTATGCATTTTTTGGATGAAATTATCTTTTTAATTAGAGAAAAAAGTGATAAAAGAAAAAAAAAATATTATTTAATGATTAAAGATAAAAAATGTTGCAGGCAAAAAAAAAAGATAAAAAATGTTATTTACAAAATTTATTAATCATCGGATATTTATGTGAAACCCCGACGGATGGAGTAGTAAACAACGGAATAAAAATATCTAGTTGTTAAAATAATTCATTTTGCTATAAAGTAACGATAAGATATCAATTTACGTTTGGTGAAAAAGAAGTTATGAGATAGAAATTAATAGTATATGCCAAATGGGTATTTGTTATTAGATTTTAATTGTCTAGCAGCTTTAAATTAATGATTAAAATAAATAATGTTTTTTTTCAACCAAATAATTTTAATTAAAAGTATCTAATAACGAAATGTTATGTTATATACTTATATAACTAAAAACAAAATTACAAAATAGAAAGTTGAAAATAATCATCTTCTTATAAATTTGTAATTGTTGATCCAACTTAACAATTTTATGCCATATTTTGAACAAAAGCTTTTTTATTGTATAAATTTATTCAGAATAACGAAATAACGGTTTATAACCGTGAATTTTGCATCTTTGCGGGTGTAAAAAATAAAATTGCAAAAATAATTTTTTTATTCCACTTGTCATTTAATAATAGCCTATTATCTATTATCCGGTCCAATTGCTGATAACGGAAATAAATAAATAAAAAGCTCATTTATTTAAACGGCCGTTAAAAATATACCGTTTAAGCTTCCGCCGTTGATAACCGCCGCTATGTACATCCTCCACTCTGCGGCTGGATTCTCCACCGTTCGATTCTCACCGGTATTCAATCCTTCCCCTGCACCTCTCCGCAGGGGAAACTTCATCGCAAGGTATCTTCTACTTCAAGTTGATTCTCGATTTCCTACTTTTCCCCTTCCGTATAAATCTCAGATTTCTACGTTTTACCAATATTTTGATTTAGATGTTGTCTTCCGTTCCCGAAACATCAAGCTAAGTACCATAGAGAGCTTGAGGTCGCCATTGATGCTGTAGATAGAGCTTGTCGCCTCTGTGTTGATGTAAGGTTTTTTTTACATTTTGTTTGTTTATTCAAAAGTTGACCTAAGGAATTTCGATCATTTTAGCTCCAATTAGTTGATGCAAATCAAATATTTGTGGTTTATGTATTTCTCAATTCAGATCAGGGTTCCATTAATTCTGGGTTTTGACAATTTTTAGGTGAAGCGATCGCTTTTTTCTTCTACAGAGAAGATTCTCGAGAAGAATGACCAAACTCCAGTTACTGTTGCAGATTTTGGAGTTCAAGCTCTAGTAAGCTTGGGTAAGAACTAAGAACCTTTGATTTCTGAGTTCATCTGTTTATGGTTTTCCTGATGATTGATGTTGTAAAGATTCCTAACTGATTGTTTTCCCCAATCCATTTACAAAGTTGTGCTCAAGAACCCCATCTTCATGAAACTAGGATGTTGAGCTTGCCTTACTTTACATTGCTTACTTCTGATTGCAGAGCTTTCAAAAGTGTTTCCTTCAATACCTTTGGTGGCGGAAGAAGACTCTCTTTTCTTGCGTGCTAATAACCTTGTAGGTTCTGTGGTAAGTGAAGTCATCACCAAAGCAAGCAAAGGAGATAATCAGTTGACTGATGTTGATGTACTAGAAGCCATTGATAGAGGTGGAAAGGATGCTTATGCGTTTTGCAACAAACCAGCTACTTATTGGGTATGCTAATATTACTCTGTTTGAAATATGATACGCTTAATGCCCCTCCCTGCTTATGATTAGATCCATTGATGCTTTGCAGGTTTTGGATCCAATAGATGGCACAAAGGGGTTCCTTAAAGGAGATGATGCCTTATATGTGGTATGCCTCTTAACCCTGCAATTCTCATTTCCTTTCACTGCTCTTCAAATGATTGTTTTGAGACTTACTCTAACTAGCATATGTGAGAAAGATAAATCCTCAAGAACCTCTCCTTGCTTAGCTCTATTTGCTCTGCCAAAACACTACAATGTCCATGAATTCTGAGCCACAAACTCTTTTGGTCAGGATAAGAGATTTTACTTTCATCTTGTGGTTTCATGTTCTGCATCTGAATTAGCAACTTCCTGATATATATATTCTCTTCTTCGTTGTAAATTCACACTCAAAATCTCAGGTAGGATTGGCCCTTGTTGTAGATAATGAAATTGTGGTAGGAGTCATGGGATGTCCAAACTGGCCAGGGGATAATTCAGAGGCTTCTGGTGGGATCATAATGGTCTCACACATTAGCTGTGGAACATGGACCAAGAAGTTACAAAATGGCTCTAGCAAACTACCAAGTAACTGGACAAGGTGTTTCGTTGATAGCTCTAGTTTACTGCAAACGGCACGGTTTTGTATTCCAGAGAGCCTATCCTGGGACTCACTTCCATTCTCAAACTTGTCCAAAGATGCAGATGAGTCACAAAACAAAGAGATGCTTCTTTTGCCCACATTTGGTGGAAGGTATTGTTCTTTAAACTCTTAAAATATACTCTCTAAATCTATATGATCACATCAGTTTCATATCTATGTAAAACAGTTTATCAAAGTATATGATGGTAGCCTCTGGTAAAGCATCAGTTTACCTTCAAAAAACCCGAATTCAAAAAACAATACAGGTAACTACCCAATAAGTAAATTTAGTTTCTTTACACAATAAGATTGTTCTTAAGAGATTGTTGTTAAAACATTTAGGCTTGGGATCATGCTGTTGGGATCATATGTGTTCATGAAGCTGGAGGAAAGGTTGGTTTGAATCCTTGATATGATCTTGTTTTTGAGATCTCAGGATCTTGAAGATGTTGTGTTTTTTTTATCTGTTAGGTAACAGATTGGGAAGGAGATGAGCTCAATTTTGAAGAAGATCAAGCAGAAAGAAGAGTTATATATCCAGAAGCTGGTATTGTAGTTAGCAATGGAAGCTTACATCTTCAGCTTCTTCAGCTTCTCTCTTCTTCTGTTTCATCAAATCTTTGATTCTTTTTAACTTATTTGCAGATTGTTTCTACTTACAATAAAAACCAATTCATTACTTCAAACTCCAAATATTTTGGAATATTTCTTCTTTTTTTTACTTTTTTTTGTTGTTGTTATAAACAGATTTGCCAATCTATAAAAAAATATCATTTTTTATTATTTTTAGTGGCAATTAATTTAATTTTTTGCATTTCTTTACATTTATATTTATTGTTTTAATATATAGCATTACCTCTATTATTGAACGTACCTCCAAAAATGGATCACTATGACTAGTGTATAATCAAAAGATTTTTTTTTTTCAACATAATCAAAAGATTAAAGTGTATAAATCAAACAATTAAAATGTATAATAAAAAAACAATTAAAATGTATAAATACAACGTGGATAGGGTCTTACGTAATTTTAAATTAAGTGGCACATCAACTCCTCCGATTTCGTACCCATTATTATATATAATAATCTTTTTTTTTGTGAGAGACAAATAGTGTTAATAATAATGATATTATTATTATATATGTGTATGTGGATCTTTGGTCTTTGTCTTTATCTTTCAACTATTTAGGATTCAAAGGTCTTCGTTTTCGACGTAACGAATAATATATGATAATGCAACAATAATCTATACTTGATTCGATTATATTCGTAACATATAATATATAAAGAAAAATTAGGTAATTGTTTTCTTTGCACATATGGCTTATATACTATTGTTGCCTAACTCTTTTTGTTCATTGCATCGAGAATAATAATAATAATTATATATGCGAACTAGAAGAGGAAAAAAAAAATTATATTGTTAATAACTTTAAAACAATTAATATAATGCTTAAGCTATAAATGAGTTTTAAGAAGAAGAAAAAAAGTTCATCAAATTTACAAATTAAAATTTAGAAGATAAATATCTTGGTAATTAATTATAAATTCTAACATTTTAATACCAATAGTTGAATTAAAAAATACTTAATTGCGTAATTATATTTGTAACACGATCTTTTTACACACATGTATGTATGTATGGATATAAATAAAAAAATAAAAAAAAATAAATTTTGTAAATAAAATTATAAAAAAAATAAGATTTGGTCAACTATATATATAGTAAGAAGTGACACGTAGGCTACTCTTTGTGGCAATTTCATGATCAACTAAAAGCCCTATAGATTATCGACAGGTTACGACCCTAATATAGATCATTACCACCTAATCTAATTTTTTTAATTATTTTTTAATAATATCCCCTATATATTATTTGAGAAGCGATTTTAAAGACAACGTTGGTTTGTAGACCGTGCCACTATAAAACTAATCCTTAGAAAAAAATATTGGACCGTTATTTATTTAAATGTTTATATTTATCTATAATATATTATTTGATTATAATAACTTTAAAGATATTTTATTTTTAAAGTATAAACGTGTATATCTATATTTTTTTATATTAAATTGTACAATATTTTATGGTTAAGATTTTTTGGTTTATAATATTAGATATATATATATATATATATATATGTATATTTATTTTTATAATCAATCACGTATTTATATAATCTCTACAAAAATTAATATTTGTATTGCTAATTATAAATTTAATTATTTAAATTAAAATTGAGAAATTATATTATATAAATAATTTGTGTATCGTTATTATATAATTAATTATTTATTTACAATTTTTAAGTTAACTATTCTATAATATTATCATTGTTATTTTAAATGTTTTGAATAAGATAATATTGTTAATACAATTATTCTATAATTTATATATAATTTTATTTTATAATAATAAGATTATTAATATTATTTATCATAATATAATATTATAGTTATGATTATTTAGATTTAGATTGATACATATATATTTTTAAATATTAAAATATATAAAATTGAATTGAAGTATATTTGGTCCCAATATTTTAAGATTGAAGTTAATTTCTAGAAAAAATTTAGT